>JAAMXY010000423.1:3378-19961 GCA_019677205.1 Pinguiococcus pyrenoidosus | reverse complement strand
CCCCGCGTGCCGTCGCCCGCCGGTGCAACTTACCGTGCTCCCGCGCGCCGCCGCCCACCACCAGCACCCTTGTTGCAGTTGCCTGCAGCGCCGCGGCGCCGATGGCGAGGAGCAGCAGCGCCCCGACGCTGCTGCTGCTGCTGGCCATGGCCCCCGTGGCCGCCTGGTGGCCGCGGGCAGGCCTGCCCTTCGAGTGCACGGGCTGCGGCAAGTGCTGCCGCGTGCAGGGCGAGGTGTGGATGTCGGCGAGGGAGCAGCAGGCGGCGGCCAAGCTGCTGCAGCTGGACGCCGAGCGCTTCGAGCGCGCCTTCGTGGCGGAGAAAGTGGCCGGCTGGGCCCGGCTGAAGGAGCGGCAAGGAGACTGCGCCTGCGTGTTCCTGGACGAGCAGGGGCAATGCGCCATCTACGACGTCCGCCCCATCCAGTGCGAGGCGTACCCCTGGTGGCCCAGCATCCTGCGCTCCGAGGAGCACTTCTGGCAGGAGGCGGTGGTAAGCGCCTCGCAGCTGCGTGGCAGACGGCCTGGGGGCCGTAGGAGCGGGAGCGAAGGGTGGTGGATGCGGGGTGGGAAGGACGCACGACTCGCGGGAAGGTTCTTATCATCACAAGGGAAGCGAGCGGCGGCGAAGTATGCAGAACCATCCTGCACGCTTCTGGGATCCGCGACTTGCCGGGACAAGGCATGGGGATGGGGGAGGGGAGCAGGAGAGTGAGAAGTGGGGTCGCCTGGGGTGGCGTGGTGGGACTTCGTGAGAGACGCGCGCTACGGACGGATGCGAGGCGCTGACCGCTCCGGCCTTCGCTGCATCCAGGCGTCGGAGAGCGATCCGACGGTCAATCAAGGGCTTCGAAATTGGGACGCGATCGACGGCGGCTGCGAGGGCATCCATCCGGATGCGCAGCTGGTGCCTGCCGCCACCATCTCGCAGCAGTACGAACTGTAAGGCCACCAACCGACTTCGGAGCGCCGTGGCAAGGTCGCCCGACGGCTCTCATCGTTTCGTGTCGTGAACACCACCACGCAGATACATGCACTACTTTCGGCAATTCACCCGCGACATGTCGGCCCACGAGGCGGAGATGCAGAAGAGAGAAGCGCAAGCTCAAGGGGAAGAGCGCACGACTTCGCCTGGGGAAGGAGAGCAAGACCAAGCGGAAGCTTCGCCGCTGTCGCTTCGGCGAGATCCGGAGATATGCGCCATTGAGTCCACTTCCAAGTGGATCATGGACTTCGTCATCAGGTGCGCCTCCGCCTGACCACGACGGCCTGTACCCGCTGCTCTCCCGTAGACGCCTGCGTGGCTCACCGCTTTTGGCCAGGTTCGGGTTGTGTCCGTTCGCTTCCGGCGTGGAGGAGAACACCAGGTTTGTCGTCTCCAGCGAGCAAGATCTGCTCCGGCTGGAGGAGCTCGTCCTCGACGAAGCGAGCACGCTGGCAAGGAGCCCTCCCGAAGAAATTGCGGCGACCATGATAATCCTTACCAACGTAGGAGAAGATGCAGAGCTTCAAAACCGTCAGGATGCGAACCGCCTCGAGCTGGGCACATCGCCGTTCGAGCTGGACTTCGTTGCCTTCCAAGCATGGTTCCAGATGATCGAGGAGGAACTGGAAGAAGATGCGGTGCTGAGCGACCAGGTCATGGCCGCGCATTTCCATCCTGACTTCCTCTTTGGCGGGGAACTTGCCGACGATGTGGACAATCCGATCCACTACGAGAAGCGCGCTCCGTTCCCGACGATCAATCTCCTCAGAACTCCGCAGATTGACGACGCCATCAAGCTCGGGAAGACCCAGCCGATCGCGGGTCGAAATGCCGAGCGACTAGCGCACGAAGGCATCCAAGTAGTGCGTGAGGCCTTTGAAGAGCTGTACGACATAGAGGACTCCGAGTAGCCGCTGGATCCAGAGAACGGCTGCGATGTCCGCGGATCCATGAAATCGCTAGGCCCGCCCAGCATCCACAGAAGCTCCGCATGCCTCTGGCGAGCTTCTCTTCTCATAAACCTTTATTCATCTGCCGTTTTCTCATCGGACGCCGGTCTCAGCGTATGCCAGGCCCCGATTGCCGCCATGACCAGACTAACGAGTGCCATGACCAGGCACAACAGTTCCATTTGCCACTCCAAGCTGGTGAATCGCCGCCTTTGCTGCACCGTATCGACGCAAAGCGCATCCAAAGCTAGAGAAGGAGGAAGAGAAAGCAAGACATGAGAGATGAGGTGCCGATCGGCATCCACAGCCGACGTCCCGGAGCTTCCAAACCTTGATCGAACGCATCGGATCCGAATCTCTCCACGACATGAGCGTGAGAGACCTTGCCCATGCTTCTCTTGGTGTCAACCCCTGATGCCACAAGAGGGTAAAGGTGAGCGAGCGAGAGAAGAGCGCCGCGCTCGGCACTCGGCGCTCTGCGTACCTGTCTTCCTGTGAATCAGGCCGGAGCCAAGGAGGACCTCTGCAAAGGCTTCTGGATCGGGCTCGGCCAAGAATCCAGTCCGTCCTTGAAGGACCGTCTCCAACGGCCCCCCAGACGACACGGCCAGGACGGGGCAGCCGACATACATGGACTCCAAAGGAACGATTCCGAAGTGCTCCTGAGGCAGACGAGAGGATGGAGCCAGGTAAGGAGGCGACGGAGCTGTGTGCACGAGGCCTAAAAAGGCTGACCTTGTCCGGCGTGTAAACCGTACAGCGCGCGTTCGCCAGGAGCTCCGCTCGCAGAGCATCGGAAACATTCCTCAAGAACACTACGTCTACGCCACTAACGTCCAGGGACTGGTCCTCCGAAACGAGCGCTTCGTCCCTCATCGCGATGGAGGCTTCGCTGTCCACCTTTGCAAAGCGAAGGTTCCGTTTCTAAACAGCCGATTGGGTAGCACGCGTGATCAGTCCTCTGGCCAAGCCGCTGCGCATCTTGATCCATCTCACCTGACATAGCTGTGTGAGCTCTTCCAAGTGCTCCGTGTTCTCCAAGACCCGCGGGTCATACCCCCCAGCGATGACAAGCAACGGGAGCTGCACGTTCAGGGGCAAGCAGCAGCGCCGTGGTTATCAGAATCTTCCAGTGCACGCTTTTTCTTTGCGAGCATACCTCGACATCATCCGTTTTCTTCTCGTGTATGAGCGAAAGCATCTGGATTGCCAGGCCGATGTTCTTCTTTCTCTCGTATCTGTTCAAGGAGATGACGAAGCTTCTCGATCCGTCGCCCGTCGCAGCCCTGCCCTCCGATGGCCGATAGGCAGGCCACGCGGAGAGGTCGATCGCGGGGTAGAGGACCTGATCGCATACCGTAAGCACTGGCACGTATGCGTAGCGCGAGTTGCAGCTTGAGGTTCACCTTGGGCGTCGCCGCCGGGACGAAATCGTCCAAGAGAGGGATCTTGCTCGCCAAGGTCAACAGCAAGAAGGATTCGCGAAACACCGACGCTGTAAAGTTGCTGTTCACCGCAACGGCATCCGCGAGGCCTGCAGCGCAGCGCAGCGCAGCGCAGCGCAGCGCAGCGCAGCTCCAGGTGACCATCATATGCACGTGAAGAGCCGCTCATCGCATTCTACGTGTACCTGTCGTGACTTCCTCCAGGATGTTGAGCGGCAAGCGGTAGAGCGCCTTCAACCACGACTTCAGGCCTGGCTCTCTCAGCACAAGCAGTTTATCGGGATAATGGCAGTAGAACAGAATTGGCGCTCCTACAAGCGCCCACTCCAAGCATCAGCACAGCTTTTATCGCTCGATCGTCCAGTGGCACTAGTGAAGCTCACCTAGGAGCAACAGGGCGGGGATGGGAGTGCTCACACCATCCAAGAAGACAATGTCCGGCGCCTGAACACCGGATTCCCGTATGCCCAGCTGCCACAACTGCACGTCCAGAACCGTATCAGTTCGCCGTCAAGTGCTTCCGCATGCTTGGTTTAGCTCACCAGCGCAAGCCAAAGGCGCATCAGCGCTACGTAAAGCATCCGCACGCTCGCACAAAGAGCTGTGAAGCGACCGAAGATTTGCCTGGGCAGCTTAAGTGAGATTCGCATCTCGAAACTTCGCATGATCCTCTGAGTTTCACACCTCGGAAGGAAATCCCCGTAGACGTTTACGCGTTTTGCCAGCTCTCCGTCGTCGCGAGTGGCCGCGAAGCAGTGCCTGGGGTCATGATGCGTCGTGTAGACGCAGACGTCGTGACCTTGTCTCTGTAAGGCGCAAGCGGCGCTCACAACCAACATCTCAGCGCCACCTGTTCAAAGATCTTCCAAGTTGAGACACGTCGAATGAACCAAATTGCGTCGACAGAGAGCTGTGTGCACCGCACCGATGCCGAGATCCAGGTGCAAGAAGTCGACGCGAAGCTTTCTGCCACTCATTTTGAGCTCTTGACGCCCAAGATTCCGTTCTCGCCATCGAAAAAAGGCGGGAGAAACGCCAACGCGCAGAAACGAAATTTGATTATTATCGATAATAATCTCGATATCGAGTTGGGGTCAGCTGTCGCAACGGATCCCGGACCACGGCAGGTCCGGGCTCCGGACCCATGGGAAGGTCCGGAATTCTGGCTCCGGACCCGCTGCGGAGGGCCATGGCATAGGACAGGCTGGAAGGTGGGCCACCTTGTGGCTCCACCATGCATGCACCGAGGGACGAGCTGTGCAGGCGAGCATCGGTTTTATGATCTCGGCGCGCCGGGTCAGTTTCGGCTGGCCAGAGAGCCTGGAAGATCGGCCTCCAATTCCTTCTTGCTGCTGCTGCTGCGCTGTCTTGCGGCTGCCGCGCCGCCGAAAGCAGATGCCTGCCGGCCGTGGGGCTAGTCTGCGGGCGCGGGGCTAGGCTGTTGCCCCTGGGACGTGTGAGACCCAAGCATGTTTATGGAAGATGCGGACTTCGACGACGCCATGGCTCGACCCACGCAGCCGACTGCCGTCTCGCATGCAAAGGTACCTTGCGGCTCTTCAAGAGCAAGCTGCTTCTTCTTGTTGTATTTGGTGGTTTGTGTTGCTGTCCTTTTTTTTCCTTTGTCTTCGTTTTCTTGATGCTGAAGATGCTGAAGATGCTGAAGATGCTGAAATCTCGCCATGCTCAGGATGATGACGACTTCGAGATCAAGGCATTTGACATGGAGGATGACTTGGACAGTCCACCGACCAAGCCTCCCGGCGCCAAGAAAAAGTCAAAGTTTCGGGTGCCGGCACCAGAGGTACGCTTTCGGCAGCTGCGTCTCAAGCCCGATAGCGTAGAGACAGAAACAAGGGCTCCTTCTGATCGAGACCTTGGACTCGACTAGGCCGCGCCCTCGGAGGATAGCCTAGGGTACTGGGACGACGTGGAGCCTCCGTCGCCGAAGACGCGGGGGAAGTTCGACCGCTACGCCCCGGCGCGGGGCGACCAAGCCGCCGTCACGCCTCCTCGGGCGGACGCAAAGCCCTCTCGGGCATCGGTGTATGCGCAGCAGCGCGAGCACGAGCTTCGGCGGCGGCAGGAGTCCCTCAGGAGCCCCCTGATGCACCGTAGCGCCCGCGACTTGACGGCGTCGGAGCGGAGCGGCACCACGTCCAGCGAGTTCAAGGACAACTACCAGTACAGAGAGGTGGGCCACGGCTTTGGAGGGGAGCACCCGTCGCCCTACATGCCGTACGAGTCGGATCTCCTCGCGGACGACCGAAGCTTCTACGGCCGAGAGATGCCCGAGAGGCAGCGGTACCAGGCTCGCGGGCCGCGGGCACCGATGAGCTTCCACGGGGACAGATACTATGACGACGAGCGCTTTGGCATGCCGCCTCGGCGCCAACACGGCTATTCGTATGAGCTCGGCGACGAGCGCGGTTGGCGCGACCACTACATGAGCGGCGAGCGGAGCGTCTACAGCGACGGACCGGTTCACTTCCGAAGAGGAGACGCGCGAGACCCACGCGGAGGGCAAGAAGGGATGTCGGTGGACGAGCGGGGCTATCCACCTCGCGGCTACCATCCACCGTACCCTTACGGCGGTCCGCACTATGACAGCCGCGAGTACCAAGGGGGATATCCGGGACCTCTGCGGATGGACGACGCCGACCTGCATGTGTCCCCTCGGGACGCGAAGCACAAGTACGAGCACGAGAGGGACGACAAGACGACCGACTACGACGACGAGCCGATCTCGGAGAGGAAGCTCGATGAAGACTCGGGCAAGACTGACGCTCCGGCGGACACGCAGAACGACGCAGCCGCTCCGAACCCCGGCTGCAGCTACGCGGAGAAGAATCCTCCTTTCGACATCTCCGCCGTGGACATGTCGGACATGAAGGAGTTCCTGCTTCGGCCAGCGCCCAAGCAGGCGGGGGTGATGCAGTGCTACATCCGCCGCAACCGCAACGGCACCAAGATGCTGTTCCCGCAGTACGTGGTGCATCTCAAGGACGACGCCAATCGCAACGAGGTCTTCCTGATGAGTGCCAAGAAGCTGGCGAAGTACGGAACGGCCTACTACGCCATCTCCCTGTCCAGCCGGGAGAAAAGCCGCTCGGGAGAGAGCTACCTGGGCAAGGTCCGCGGGAACAACTTCTCCGGCACGGAGTACTGCATCTTCGACTCCGGCGTGAACCCTCGACACCTGCACACCGAGGGCGGCGACCGCCGCAACGTGCCGGCGCGGAGGGAGCTGGGAGTGGTCATGTACAGGTCGAACAACAGCGGCGACGCCGGGCCTCGGAAGATGGACGTGTGCATCCCAGAGGTCAGCGACGTCGACGACAGCGTCAAGGAATGGCGACCGTTCCACCATGATGAGGAGATGATGGCGCAGGCGAAGCTCCGCAACTTCCGCAACTTGCTGAACTTGGTGAACAAGCCGCCCGTGTGGAACGACCAGGTCGAGGCCTACGTGCTCGACTTCAATGGGAGAGTCACCATGGCGAGCGTCAAGAACTTCCAGCTCGTCCGAGCGGTCGACCCCGACAGAATCATCCTGCAGTTCGGACGCGTCGGGGACACCGAGTTCACCATGGACTTCCAGTGGCCGCTGTCGCCGTTCCAGGCCTTCGCCATCTCTCTGACTTGCTTCGACACCAAATGTGGACAGAACTAGGCGAGTCCCTTGCTCGCTCAGCACCCGCAAGTCTCCAGCAGTTCCGTAAGATGTTTCGTCCCCAATGACTACAGAACCTTGCTTGCCTTGGGTCCCTCGCACCAGCAGAGCCCCTGCATTCAACTATTGATGCTCTCTCCTGAAATACACCACATCGTTCAGCATACATGTGTCTTACTACCGCAGCCATCACCTGAAGAGCTTCCAAAGGAACTTGAGTGGGACTTCTGTCTCTCTCGCGCTTCACAAACACAGCTGAAGAGAGTTGAGAGGGATTCGGGATGCGATGAAGACCCGATATTCGTCGTATTTCGGTATCTGACATCTATCCGAAAGGCGCTTTTTCCCGCCATTTTCACAACGAATTCCCATATCCTGAGCGGTATAGCATGCTTTCGTTTGCTGAGCAAAGGCGCTTGCTAGAGCTTGAGCGGGTGGCCGAGCGAAAAGAGGTTTGTACCAGCTGCCCAAAGGCGTGGCCACGCCCATGTCGCGGAGGTAAAGTCAAATGACCGCCCCTAGGTGGAAGATGTGATCGCCCAGGAGACCGCTGCACAATGCGTAGCGAGGGGTATCAGTGTTCTGCCGCTGTGCATACGCGAGGTGCGTGCGACGGAGGCGTCGAGACGGCCGAAACCCCGTTCTCACCTCCAGAATTCCGCCGCTCAGGCCGGAACGGGACTCTTCGGGGCGTCGACGCTCACCTTGGTGCACCACAAAGACCGGCCTCTGCCTGCACATCGTCTTGGGTCGGGAGATGAGGTCCGCTTGCGGCGTTTGAAGGTGCGACGTTCGGTGGACTCCGCAGAAGTTCCGAGGAGAGTCCTTGGAAGGGCGCTGGACAAGCGGTGAGAGTGGTGCCGCCGTGCTGACTTTGCTGCTTTCGGTTGTCTAGGCGCCCGCTGTGGTGCAAGATGCACAAGGGAATGAGGTCTCGGCCGCAGTGGTAGAGCTCACGGGGGTCATGACGCGTGCGGAGGAGGATTGCTTGGGTGAGTCACCTCCTTGTTGGGCTTGATGGATTCGATTCAGCGATGATGACGAATCCGCTCGCTTGCTAGTCATCAGCGTCAGCGGCGAAGATGCGACGGATCTCATGCAAAACCAAGAGGAGCTCATGCGTTTCTTTGCGCCGCCATTGAGGTAAAGCGTCATGTCAAGGCTTGCTGCGGCTCGGCAGCCACGAGGACTGAAGGCTTTGCAGATTGGACCTCCTGGCGTCTGAGGCAACGCATCGAAAGCGGATGCGGGCCCTAGGACTAGCCGAAGACTACGAAGTTGGTGGGATCGCCACTCCTCTTCGGGAGATTATACTCGGTAAGGGCAGGCAGCGGCCTTTCGCTGTTGGCAACGGCTGCGGTGCTAAACTGGGTTTTGCTGCAATCAACCTCAGGCCTTGAAGCGCCGGACCCTCGTCCGGTCTTTGACCCCGAACCTCTGAGGCAGTACAACTCGGGCTTGAACGCCATTCAGATGGATGCGGTCCGTAAGCCCGTCCCTAGTCCTGGGACCTGTGTTTCGCGCACTTCGCAGTCTAATCGAGGAATCCCGATACGCAACAGGTCCGGCTGGCCCTCAGCAGCAACCGAATCACGCTCATCCATGGACCGCCGGGCACGGGAAAGACCACCACGATCATTGAGCTTATTCTTCATGCCAGGGCCGCTGGCCAGAAGCTATTAGTCTGCGCGCCGAGCAACGTCGCCGTGGACAACATGCTTGAGCGACTCTCGCGGGTACAAGAGGCTCCAGGCGCAGCTGCACCGAGTGTCGCAGAAGGACTTGGGCCTCCGCCTCCACCGAAGCTGCAGCTCGTGCGGATCGGGCATCCCGCACGGCTGTCCGAAGCGGCGCTGCGCCACAGCCTGGAGGCTAAGGTAGGTTCGGAAGCTCCTTGCGAGCTGTGCTCAGCTGGCACAGGTCTCAGCTTCTTCTTCTTCTCGTAGATTCAGGAAGCCGACGAGTCTCGTCTGGTTGAGGACATCAAGAAGGAGCTAGCAAGAGGAAGCAGGCAGCTGTCGCGCACGTCGCGCAAGCAGCCGGAGAAGCGGAGGGAGATCGGACGAGAGGTATTGATCAAAGCCCCTCAAAGCGCCAAATTTCCCCCGCTTTGACCGCTGGATCTTGTGTAGCTGCGAAGCCTTCGAAAGGAGCTTCGAGCTCGAGAGAGAAAGGTTGTTCACAACGTGATCGGGGAAGCAGGCGTCGTCCTGTGCACCTGCACGGGAGCAAGCAGCTCCGTGCTGCGCAACTTTGAGGAGTTCGATCTCGTGATCATTGACGAAGCTGCTCAGGCCCTGGAGGCAGACTGCTGGACAGGTAGCTCAGCAAAGCAGTCAGACGGCGGAGCTTGCTGCTAAATCGCCCTTGATGGCAGCGATCTTGAAGGGCAAGAAGCTCGTCTTGGCCGGCGATCACAAGCAGTTGCCGCCAACGTTGCGTGTCCAAGGCAAAACCAACGGCAAGGACAAGCAAGGATCGCGGGGTCTTGGCTTCACTCTTTTCGAGAGGCTGATTGAGCAGCATGGGGACATCATCAGCCGCATGCTGACGGTGCAGTATCGGATGAACGCCACCATCTGCCGGTAGAGTCGCAAAGGATGCGGAGGAATGAAGGGGCGATGTTTGTTCAGAGCTAAGCTTCTGCGTTTTTTGGGGGGGTTGCCATCCCACAGGTGGGCCTCGGAAGCCATGTACGAAGGGCGCCTTGTTCCCGCGGACGGCGTTGGCGAGAGGCGCGTCGAGAATCTCATTGATCGCCACGCCGCGACCCCAGAAGAGAAGCACACTTTGGACGAAGCAAATCCTCAAGATGTCGAAAGCGCAAGCGCTCCGGATTCTCCGCTTTCTCCGGACTCTCCGGACGCTCCGGACGGTGATGACGAGGATCTCACGAATGCGGTGATGCTCTTCTTGGACACAGCAGGCTGCGACTTCGAAGAGCGGGTAACCCTCCAGCCACGCTGGGGAACAGCAGCCTCTGGGACGCGCTCAGACGGATCGATTCTCACGCACTCTCGCACTTCGCAGGTCGTAGGCGAGGGTTCCCACCTGAACGAGCGTGAAGGGTGTGTGGCAGTACAGCACGTGCTAGCTCTTCTGCACCGGGGCCTCCAGCCCGAGGACATCTGCATGATCACGCCCTACAATGGCCAGGTGCCGCACCAGCGAAGCGACCGAGTCAAATGAAGATGTCGTGCTTACCCCCAGCCTGCCCAGGTGGAGTTCCTTCGCGAGGAACGGAGCCGAAGGGCTGTGGATGTGCCGGGTCTTCGGAAGGTGGACATTCGAACCGTCGACGGGTTTCAAGGTGAGTCCTGCTCGGCCTCCCAGTGCCTTTCTAGGAAACCAAGGTAGCTGACTGGCAACCAGGTGGAGAGCGTGAAGCAGTGGTTCTCAGCCTCGTGCGAAGCAATGCGACGAAGACTGTCGGTTTCCTTGCCGACAACCGCCGCTTGAACGTTGCGATCACCAGAGCAAAACGGTGAGGCGCTGTCTATACTTGATGGCCCGTGCACGCAAGACACTGACAGCGATGTGCTTGTTCCGCTAGGCACGTCTGCGTCGTCGGGGACAGCGAGACCATCTCTAGCGACAGCTTCTTGCGCGCGCTCTTTCGCTACATTGAAGCAAACGGAGATGTGCAGTCCGCCATGGAGTACGCTGAGCAAGATGTCATCGAAGACCACATCGCATCCTTTGAAGTGAAGGATCTTCCGGCTACGGAGCCGGAGCCGGAGCCGGAGCCGGAGCCGGACCAAAAAGAAGTGGGTGATCCTGTGGAGCTTTCCAATGCAGCCGCGAGCGCTGAAGATGGCGCGGAGGACAATGTGCCGGATGCGCGTGGTCCAGAAGAGACTTTGGCCACAGCTGGGCGGCGTCTTCCTGATCCTGAAGAGACTACGGCGGTGGATGCCGACGGCGTAAGCGAAGCGCCACCGCCTCCTGAAGAAGCTGCCGGGCGTGCTTTGCCCAAGGCCGATGCGCATCAGGCAAGCGAAGAGGGGCAGATGGAGGCGGGGCAGATGGAGGCGGGGCAGATGGAAGAGGGGGCGCAGGCGGTCGCACCGGACGTCCAAACCATTGCCGTGTCCGTGAAGTACAACGGCGAAGCTCGGGATGTCCTCGTGGCACAAGACTTGAGCGTACTGGACCTGATTGACGAGTGCGTGGCTCTCTTCACCCTGAAAGCTGAGACTGCTCGGTTGATCGTCAAAGGCAGAATCTACAAGTGGACACCACCGTCTGCTCGTGGGGGGGAGAAAGGTGAATCGAAAGGTGAATCCCTAGCCGCCGTCTTTTCCGATGGAGGCGTTGCTCGTCTGCTCGGGCAGCAATCTCAAGAAGGGGCTCCGGAGGCGAAACGTCAGACCAGCGAGACGAAGGCAAAGCCTAGGCCGAGGAAGAAGGAAACCGAGGAAGATGCCTTTGAGAAGAAGTACAAGCGCCAGCTTCAGGATCTCAAAGAAGGCCGCGGGCAGTTTCGGGTTCGCCATGTCCTGAAGCTACCGACTTCGCTGAAAGCGAAAGAGCGCGCGAGGTATGATGATGTTCGCACATGCCAGATGCGTCGGAAAGGCTTTGGACTTGAAAGGACGACCCGCTGACGAGTGTGCACTGCAGGATTCATGAATGGGCTACCGAGCTCGGTTTGGCGCATTGCTCGAAAGGATCCGGAGCAGCGCGGTATGTACAAGTCCGTCGGCTCGCAGCCGCCGCTGCGACCGCAGCGGACACCGCAGAAGATGCCGAAGCTCAGAATGACGAATCCGGGCTGGATGATGCGCCACGACGACAGGCCGACGTCGGCACGGTTGCTGCTGTGGCGGCGGCTGCTGCCATGAGTGACGAAGCAAGCGAAGCTTCCGACGGTGGCGACGAATCCACGGCAGATGCGCAAGAAACCTCGGAGCCGAAGGACGGCGGGGCACCGGCGACAGCAAGCAACAACTTGCTCGCTGATCTGCACCGGGAACGAGCACAAAGGCGTGCGCAGAAGCAATCGAAGGCCTCGGCTGACGCCAAGCACGCAGAAACGGACGACATGGCGCTGCTTGATGATGTCATCCGGGAGACGCGAAGGTTTGGAGTCTCTCAAGTTCAGTTCTCTGATCTCCGCAAAGGCTGGCTTATACTGATGCATGTAACTTGGCGTAGGAGCCAACCGATCTACGCGAGATACATCACGAAGGATGGAGTCCTCTCCTCAGGGCCGCCGCGAAGGGTACGTGCCCCTCCAGCCACGGACGAAGCGTGCGCCTTACCTGTTGCCTTTCCCTTGCCAGGGAAGTGAGCGAGACCGCGTCCGCAGGATGAATCTGGAAAGAAGCATCGCGAAGAAGATAGGTCAGAGCGAGGCCAAGCGGCTGAGCGGAGCGGCAACGGCCGCGAAGGAAAAGAAGGAGAAGGACGCAGCAGATGCGCGACTCGTGGGAAGGAAACAAGGGAAGAAGAAGCGGGGCTCCAAGCGGAGATAGCGCATGTACGAAGTCTCCCGCCTTCGTTGACGACTGCGAGCGAGCTCGCGATATCGCGTCCCATAGCGGCTGGCCTGCGTGTTGCTGGCGACGTTGCTTGCCGCCAGGCGCCAGGCATCGGCGCCCATCTGAACTCGATCACCAACGCTCCGCGAGATCTGCGGCCGGAGCTGCCGAGAGAGCCCTGCTGGGAGACAGCATGCATCTCGCCTTGCTCCGTAGATCACCATCCTCTAGCAGCACAAGGGTAGCTTCCGCGCGCAAGCCCGAGTTCGCATCCGCGGCATCCAGCGCATCGTCATGGTTCCCCCTGGGCGGTGGCTGAAACGACTTAAGATGTTGGCTACTCCAACGGCTACTCCAACGGCCGCATGCCGTGGGCCACGACGCCTACGCACTTGATGTACCTTTCCAACCCGAGCAGTGCTCAGGAGGGCGATCTGCTGTGCACGTTGGTTGCTGGAGAGCCTCGCTCAGCTGAGCGCGCAGGGAGTGGCTGAGATCGCGCCGCCATTCTGTGGAAGATATTGGCGGGAAAGCGGCGACAGAGACGACGAGCGAAGGATAACGTTTCTGGCGGGAAAGAACGATGCCGGGCAGAATCTGGCCAATGAACGTGCGGCAGGCTCCTTTCATTCAAAAGTGACTGGTTACGACTTTATATTGAAATAGTAATATACTATGGAATTATGTTATAAAGCTTGCAATATATTTTGAAATAATTTGACGTTCAAATCGCGGGGATCCATTCAAACGAGCTGCTTCAGATCCGTCATAAGTTCATGATGATGCCGGAGCACAAAGTTTACAAATATCAGTAATTGGGATAATATATCTTCTAAAGTCCCGAATCGTCTTTGTGCGGCTGCCCAACCACACCCTTCTTCGCGCCATTTCCAGACCTCCTTAGGCGTGTTTCGACCGCTTCTGGCAGTCGACCTCGTTCACAACCTCTCACAGTATCCCTTGGGCGCTACGTTCACGCAACGAGCAGCGATCCCAGTCCGACGCGGATCTGTGATATAGCCAGATAGCGATGAAGTCCGAGCAACGAGGCCGCAAGGCCGCGACGACGGCCATGGGCGGTCGCGGTGGGGGCGAGAGTCTGCGCGAGAATCAGAAGGAGCGCGACGTTCGCCACGCAAACATCGTGGCGGCTCGAGGTGCGCTCGTCTTCGCAGATGACGTCCTGGAGCCCGTTTCTCACTTTTCCTTTCGTGCTTCGATGCTTGTGCAGCCATCGCGGACGCCGTGCGGACGTCGCTCGGACCGCGGGGCATGGACAAGATGATTCAGAAGGGCGATGGAGAGGTGATCATCAGCAACGACGGCGCCACCATCATGTCGCAGATGGAAGTGTTCCACCCGACGGCAAAGATGCTCGTGGAGCTCAGCAAAGCCCAAGATATCGAGGCGGGTGACGGCACGACCTCCGTCGTGGTGATCGCGGGGGCGCTCCTGGCCGCTTGCTCCCAGCTCCTCGCCAAGGTGAGAACGTCGCGGTTGTGGATGCGCGGTCTCGACTCGGCAGAAGAGCTCACTTCAGGACCCGAACAACGCAACAGGGCATTCATCCGATGATGATCGCGGATTCCTTCAACGCCTGCTACAAGCAGTCGAAGGAGATCCTTCGCGCGATGGCCAGGCCGATCGATCTGAATGATCAGGCGACGCTCCTGGACAATGTCAACACGTGCCTAAGCTCCAAGGTGATCCGCGAGAACACGGACGTCATCAGCCCGTTGTGCGTCGAAGCGATCCTCCAGATTATCGATCGGGACACCGCCACGAACGTCGACCTGAACGACATCAAGCTCGTGAAGCAGATCGGTGGGACCATAGATGATACAGAGCTCGTGCATGGCCTCGTCTTTGAGAAGGGCGCGAAGAAGGCCGCCGGCGGGCCCACCTCGTTCGAGAACGCGAAGATCGGCCTCATTCAGTTCCACCTCAGCGCGCCGAAGACGGACATGGAGAACAACGTCGTCGTCAGCGACTATGCCGCCATGGACCGCATCCTCCGGGAGGAGAGGAAGCACATCCTAGGCCTCTGTAAGAAGATCAAGAAGTCGGGCTGCAACGTCCTGCTCATCCAGAAGGCGATTCTCCGGGATGCCTACAACGACATGTCTCTGCACTTCCTGGCCAAGCTCGGCATCATGGTCATCACCGACATCGAGCGGAACGAAGTGGACTTCATCAGCCGCACCCTTGGCCTCACGCCCGTCGCGCACGTCGACCAGATGACGGCGGACAAGCTCGGCTCGGCCAGGAGCGTGGTGGAGCTGTCCATGCCCGGATCGAACAGCAACCGCGTGGTGAAAGTCACCGGCATCGAGAACCAGGGCAAAACGATGACGATGCTGCTTCGCGGCTCCAACAAGCTTGTGCTTGACGAGGCGGAGCGGAGCGTCCACGACGCACTCTGCGTGCTGCGCTCGCTGGTCAAGGAGCGCTTCATGATCGCGGGCGGAGGGGCGCCGGAGACGCAGCTGGCCGTGCGCTTAATGGAGTGGTCCTCCAAGCAGCAGGGTATGGTGGCCTACTGCGCAAAGGCTTACGCTGAGGCGCTCGAGATCATTCCGTACACGCTTGCCGAGAACGCTGGCATGAACGCGATGCGGATGGTGACCGAGCTGCGCGCCCACCACAAGGACGGGCCACCGGGAGTGGGTATCAACGTGCGCACCAACCAGATCTCGGATATGTACGAGGAGCACGTCATGCAGCCTCTGCTGGTGTCCCTCAGTGCCCTCGGGTAAGCGTTCGCAGCGGCGTGGCGCGTATGCTGGTGCCAGGCTCCTCACGAGTTGTATCTCATCCTCCAGGTTGGCTACGGAATGTGTGGTTATGATTCTGAAGATTGACGATGCCATCGCCGTGCGTTAGTGCCGAAGCGAGCAAGCTCGAGCAAGGAAGCGCAGCGCAGAGGGCTCACCAAGTGCGCCATGCTTCCCCGCGGATCACACGAAGTCACATGAATTGCAAACTTTCCGTCTCTCCATCCCCCTCGCGATCTCGATCCGTACGGGGCTCCTCTCATGGTCGCGGCAGCATGCCTCTCGATCTATTTGGCATTTCCACCTCAGCTCCTCGGGCCACCCTCTTGGTCCTACGCTTTCGTCGGAGCTGTGGCGTCGGTCTCCTCCACCATGGCTTCTTCTTCATCCCCATCGGCATCCACGCCTGCCTCGTCTTCTCCCGCCACTTTCATTGGCTCATCGTCGTCATCACGTCCAGCAACATCCACTTCTCCTTGGCCCGGATCCGTTCCAGGCTTTGCTGCTCCGGCGGCAGCGGCTTCCGGACTCTCCGCTGCGTCAACAGGCTTGTCCCCGGAAACATCACCATTGGCCTTGTCTTCTCCGTGTCCATTGGCTGCAGCTTCCCCGCCCTTCGCATCAGCTGCTGCAGCAGCCTTCTTGCTGGCGGCTTTCTCGGCGCGTGCAACCTTCTGCTGCTCTAGGAAGGCCTTCAGAGGCTCAATGAGATCGTCAAACTCCAGCTCGCGCAGTGCATCGATGACGTCCTCCGCTGACAACGTGGTTCTCTTGTTCTCCTTGCAAAAGTCGTTCGCACTGGGACATGACATCCTTGGTCAGGCATTCGTGTTGCGCGCATTTCTTCCAGAACAGTGGACAGATTCCTGATTCGTCCTCACCAAGAAGTCAAGTAGTGCACGAAGATCCCCGCGGCTTTCGCGCACGCTTGCACCGAGTCGCTGCCCATCTTCACGTGCGTCGGCAACGAGGCTTTCGCAATCTTCCGAACCGTGGCCTGGCCGCCAAAATGTTAGGCATCGCATGAACCCAGATTCAAACGTGTCAGCAAATGCCGCGAAGACCCGCGTACCAGCGGCGGCTCAAAATCGTAGCTGCTTGGAGCCTTCTTCTCCTTGGCCTCCGGCTTCGCGGGCGCCGCCGCAGAGCTTGGAGCAGCTTCCGCCACTTCCTGGCTCATGGCGCGCGACAGAAAAGGCCACAAATTTCGCAAATGAGTGGACAGGATCCACCGCGAGTCCGGCTTTTTTACGTGTGAACTTCCGGCGCCAAAAT
>JAAMXY010000420.1:368-50652 GCA_019677205.1 Pinguiococcus pyrenoidosus | reverse complement strand
CTCTCCTGTCCACAAACGTGTGGAAAACATGGTTGACCAGAATGGGGCTTTTTTAGGGGGCATATGATATGAACTACTGTAAGTACCTTATGTACTGACCAAGGTACCAAAGTGCCTGCTTTGACGGTTTCATCTTCTCCGGAGCGCTACGGGTTTCTGCGGACTTGCATAAGGATGAAAATGAAGGAAGCTCGATGCGGCGCCTCCTGATGACGACCTTGAACGCGAGCAAGCTCAATTTGTAGGCGAAGCTTCTCGAGCTCTTTATCAGCCATAGCTTCCTGGTGCTGATTCTTGACCTTTGTAAGCTCGAGTTCAGCTTCCAACGAGGACGTCTAGCTATAAAGCAACTCGTATTTTGAAATTCTAATTCAAATTTACTTTAGCACTTATAAAGACCTCAATGGCCGAGTTGCTACGTAGACGGACCGACCTTCGCTGGAGTTCGTCGCAGCAGAGAGTAGGCGGTTGAATAGGAGCTCCTTGCGCTGTCTTTGTGTCAGCGAGGACACGCTGAGGCCGAGGTCCTCAAGGTGCCAGCTCAGATCCTTTCCGCCTTCGGTCTTTGCGGCTTTGGCCTTCCTTGGAGTCCCAACCGTGTCGTCGTTCTCAAAGGCGGGTGATGGAGACTGGGCGAATCCTTCAGTGCCTTGAGAAGCATCGGCGTCCCAGCGGGGGTCTTCGTCACGGTCTCAGGAGCATCATCGCCCTCAAATGCAACCGTTCTTGCTCGATATAGAGCCCTTCTTGCATTTGAAGCGGTGACGACGGTGCAGCAAATGCCAGAAATGCGAAAGGAAGATCGATGGGTCGCCACAAAGGCGAAGTACACAGAGAAGGTCCAGTGCGCGTTCCGAGAAGGAGGTCTCTTTGCCCACCCCAGCGACGCTCAGAGTGTTTTGAGAACAACTCTTTCGCCTTCTGCTGAGGAGCTGGACGGAGAGAAAATCTGGGCGTTGTACTCCAGGGCAAGGAAGGAGATCCGACTGGTGCTCTTGCCAGCTTTCGATAAGACCGAGGCCCAGTCCGGAAAGAGCACAGACGATGCGTTGAAGGCGGCGAGATTGGCGGCGTACAAGCTCACGAAGGCGGGCATCGCGGCCTCCGATGTACCTGCACAGTACTTCCCTATGAGCTGGCTGGCGTTTCTGGCGTACAGAGATCAGCCGGGCGTCAGGCCCGAAGCTCGAGAAGTTCCACCTGGCTCTCACTCACGCAGAAAGCAGCGCCTGAAGGACGAACGCACCGCCAAGGTGAAAGACATTCTGCAGACGAAGCGGCGCAGAGATGAACTTGCCGACTCAAAGCTGCGCGTGCAAGAGAGCTTCGCACGCGCCCTCACCGTCCAGAACCAGCTCGTCGCACGGAAGGCGCGCGTCGAAGAGCTACAGTTGATGATGTCAATCTTCCCGGAAGAGCCAAAGTACAAACAAGAGATCAAGATCCTCTTGGAAAGGCCTATCGGATGCGACGAAGCCGCGATGCTGGAGCGCCATGTGCCAGACTCGGAGCAGAGAAGCGATGCCACAGCACCGACTGCTGCTGCAGCCGACGAGACACGTGGAGACGACAGTGGTAGTCAGCGAGAGCAGTCAGAGGTTCTTGGCGGTGAGCCTTGTGAGCTTGAGAATCTTGGAGAAGAAAGTGTGAACGTGCCAGAGCAGCCAGAGAGTCTGGGGGACGACAAGCTTGGAGACGAGACCATGATCACGCGGGAGCAGATGGGCAGCTTCGAGAACGAAAATCTTTCAGAGAGCAACGTGATTGCACCGGAGCAGCCAAAGAAGAGAGCGCGTTCAGTCTTGCCGAGCATCAGGGAAAAGTCGACTCGAAAGCGCACTCTCCCTTCCAAGCTTCAGAGCGTCTAGGGCTCGATCTCCTTAGGAAACTTGGCCGTGAAGGACTGTTCCTCGCGCGAGACGTGTCTCGTAGTGTGTAGCTAAGTGCTCGCGTTTTTCGCAGAAGGCTGCGCTTGGAGTCACCCACGTTTGATCTTGAAAGCCAACTGAAGGGGCGAAGCTACTCATTGTCTAATATTACCACTTTGACCAATAGTATCATTGCTCTTTTTTTAAATTATTCACTACCGTAAGAAGCGGAATTGAGAATCTGCTAATGCAGAATTCCATAGGGAATACCCAGAATTCAAAAAGTTATTTCCTGTCTACCATAATAAGTGGCCTAAATATCTATAATATAAATCGATTGATCAATGATATTTTTGATAATTCCTATTACCAGACCATTATTACCAGACCGCTCCGAGACCGGTTTCTGCGTGGAAGACCATTTTGGGCGGACCGGACGAATGAGAAGGGGTTGTACAATTTGTGTATCATTCAGGTGCATAGGTTTGGAGAATCTAGCCAATGAACATCTTTAGAAAATTTGGTACTGTAGTATCAAATTTCAATGTAGGGAAGGGTACTACGACCAGCCAGGGCACCGTCTCGTCTTCCAACCAGCGTGTGTGAACTCAATTATAATACTGTGTACGCTTCTCGACGAAGTAGTGTGTACTTGGTTGTCACTGTCCCATATTGGATCAACACCGGTGGTCAAAAGCACATCGACAATTCGGCATCGCAGTCCGTTAACTTCTCCGAGAGCTTGAACCTACGACAGAATTAGCTAGTGTTCATTGTTTTTCTCCATTGAAAGCTATGCTGCTGGCTCCGAAACAATCCTTTCATCAAGTATGGCATCCAGAGCAAATGAAGTGGAGAGAATGCTTTGCACGTTCGAAGTTCGAAGGGCTGGCTTGTGTGATCGGACTTTCCCTCGGACTCTTACCACGACCAGCGTCTGTTTCCTGCGCATCGCGAACCCCATACCTCCGTTGCCGGCTTCCCTTCCTGACAGCCTTGCGCAACGCAACGCCACGAAAGCAAAGCTGAACGATGATGAAGATGACGACATGAAGTATTCTATGTCCACCCCGAAAAGATCCTGGAATTGCCTGCTGCGTGTTTGGCAAGCTGGAGGAGTCAGTGACGAACGCATCATTCAGGACATCAATCGCTGGAAGGAGGCGATCCCAAGGATCATTGCCAACCAGGGATGCGCCCTCCTTGATGTCCACAGGAACGGACATAGGAAAGAGGCACATAGACAGGAGAACTCCAGCAGACGAGTGAGGCGATTGCAGGAAAACCGACCTGCTAAAGGGTTAGATTTAGCGAAGTTCTCGGCGTATACTCTTAAGAACGCAGACTCTTTTCAAAACTTACCTATACTTCAGCATGATTGAAGGAAAGCATACATGAGCGTATCTCATCGAGAAAACCTCGTACGGCGTCGCTGGGCACATCAATAGTCTTGTCTGCTTGTGCGCAACAAAAAGCGACAAAATTCTTCCGTTAAACTCAAAATTACAAAATCCTTAATTCTCGATTTGCCGTCCCCTACAGTATAACCGTGGAAAGAGCTCAAAATGGAAACTTTTCGATTTGATCGAAAAAAGGCACTCCGTATAAAACAGGTCTAAGAACCCACCCTGTTTTGGGTGATTTGCTCAAAATTGCTGTCTCCGTTTCTCCAGCAAGAGTCCGTCTCCTGACGTCAAACTTGTTTTGGTGTACGAGCAACACTAAATTTATGGGTAGATAAAAACTGCGTAAGCACCGATTACGTTTCAGCTGGCGCACACAAGCGCGCCAAAGTCGAAAGTCGGTACTTCTGGGTACTAGCAAGACAAGGTGGGTTCTTTAGAGAAATAAAGAACAAGTGTTTGGATTGGGGAACGTTGCTAATTGCGCGAATGGTATGTGAGGAGAAAAGGAACAAAGAATAAGATAAGTAGAGCCGATAGCATAGTCTTTTCCAAAAATCAAGGCAAAAGGGTAAAAAAAATGACGGAAAAGGCAATATGTGGTAATCAAAAAAAACATTGCTTGGAACTAAGAAATCCTGAATTTCAAGTAGGATGACGAAGAGGATGAAGACTGTGGATAAAGTTGGACACAACGTGCATTGCGTGCGAGAGGGATTGACGGCGATTTTCTTTGCGTTTACAAGATATGTGGAAGGCGTGAAATGCAAGGAGATGCGGACGGCTTCCCTCTGCTTACGCCCGAGACGAGAGCTATGACACAAGCGATAGAAGGAGGCCATAAGATTTAGGTTAATGACTCTGCATTAAGGCTTTATGCGAGCGCGTTTGGGACGTTAAGAACTGCTTTCCAAGATTTGCATACAAGCTGCTTCGAAAGAGATTGCGGGTGACGTATTAGATTTGTGAGGCGCGGTTCTGGCGGCAGGCAAAGCAAAGAAGATCGAGACATGACATCGAGACGGGTCGCATTGCGGCGAAGATTTTTTTTGCCTCATCAATATAAGACGGCCAAGAAGATGGGTCCGGAAACCTAGTCGGCGTGCTTTTGATGGAGAGAGGCAATTCAGGCGTTTCGTTGCAGTTTTTAGTAGCCGTGCTTTGGAACCGTCGTTTTTGGGATGCAGAAGGAAGAACTTCGGCGCATCCACCTCGAATTTCCGCCTGGCTGGGTTTTGGAGCGCGCCCCTTCAGTCTTGCTCGCAGTGAAGGTGAGGAAAGGTCGGATAACACCAGTGAAGCGCTCGATTTCGTTCTTGCTAGCTCGGTGACGGAGCCGTCCACAATTATGGGGACCTGTCGAAAAGAGAGATGCAGCGCCTCTTTCCTTTCACGAATTGGTATGCCGATTGAAAGGACTCTACTACAAACGGCTGGAACGTGCAGCGAGAGAAGAAGAGCAAGAGCGAGAGAGAGAGAGAGAGGAAGGACGGAAAGTGGTGGGAGCAACCTCTCCTTAAATCGCACAAAAACCTGTTGCTCTGTGCATCTCTACCCATGCGGCCACACACACGGTTGTGTGGGCCACGTTTTCACAGCTGGTCAAGTGTGCCCGAATTTGCACAGTCACGCATGAAATCTGCTCTACACTGCTCTGCTCTTCTCCGCTCTGTTCCTCGCAGCCCCTTTTCTTCTTCTTCCTGCTTTCTTCAGAGACGAATCGCGTTGACAGGGCTTTTTCATAGCTTATGCTTAAAGTGCCTCACAGCTTGCGGCATTTCACCGCTCCTCCTCACCTACAGCTTCCGATCCGGATCTGGGCTTGGCATCGAACTCGATGAGCCTCGCCAACTCGCCGTGTCTCTGGGCCAATGCGAGCGTCGCGAGCAGGAGACAGGGTACAATGTAGAAGAGAGCTGGCTGCCCAGCTGCCGTTATTCGATTGGCTGTGAAGGTCAAAAGAAGACCAACGCCATAGGCAGAGAGGCCGGTCAAAGAGTAGGGCGCTGTAGGCCGCCCCTGGTCGAGGCGCGCACGTTCAAAGCTGTACAGGAAGCCGATGAAGATGCCTGGCACCACCACGTCGCCTAGCTCGACGGTGTCAGCACTCGGTGTGTATGTCACCGGACTACGAGAGACAGACAGACCAATCACTCACCTAGCCCCAGAATGCTGTACGGGTAGTTGGAAAGGCTTGTGGCTGCATCGGGCAGAATGGGGAACTGGAACTTGATGGGAGCTTCAATCTTCGTCGCAACCGTAACCATCACCGGCGTATAGAACGTCCACCACGCGTCATACAGCAGGAGGCCTATGAGTGTTGAGGGGCAACTCGGGTAAGGGGAAAGGGGAAAGGCGGCAAATCAACGTTTCGCGGCAACCAGAACGGAGAAGCGAAGGGCGCGTGACGCACCAACGAGCAGGGTGCACGCGGCGCCGAAAGACGAGAAGGACAGAGACCCGAGCGTCTGCAAGCAGATGCCCCAGCCAATGATGTTGTTCAGAAGGGCAAAGATCTCGTCGGGCACGGCGATTAGTGTCGTCTGCGACGCAAGCATGTACACGAGGGAGATGGTCGCAGACGTGGCAAGGCCTGCCACGGCCGTTGCACGGAGCGCAATGCCGTCGTCTTCCTCCGCCTCTTTCCCACCTTCCTCTTCTACATCTGCCGCAGCTCCCTCGGCTCGCGGCGGGCCTCTCAGGACGCGTGCTGCGACGCCATCGACCGCCACCAGCTGGGAGCGGAGGGCCGCAGGTGCGAAGGCTCGAAAGAGGAGGTCGAGCGCCGCTCCCGTCTCCAGGGTGCCAAGAATAGCGACGGCGATCACATAGGCGATCGTGGGGTTAAACGCGGAGTACTTGATGAAGAAGTAGGCCCCCAGAAGACCGACAGACGCCACCAGCGGGGCTCCCCTTGCCTGCACGCCGTCCAGGAAGCGTCTTGGACAGAAAGGCTGCTGTCGGACGCCCAAGTAGATCGTAGCCACGGATAAAACCAGGAAAAACACCTGCGCCGCATCTCTCCCGTGCGGGGCGAGCAACGGAGACGCCTGAGCCAGCACAAGCACAACGTAGGCCCAGCGGTCCTGCTGCAGACAGGCATCTCGGAGCTCTCCGAGGCTGGCTTGTCCAGTTTCTGCCCGTGCCGATGCCCGCACCTCTGCCCGAGCCTGCGCCTGGGCTTGCACCTCTACCTTTGCGTCCGCGTCCGCCCTGCGCTTCAGCTCCACCGAGATCCTGGTCTGGCGCTTCCCGAGGCGTGCAGCAAGCCCCAGACTACCGCCGGGCTGGAGGCAGCAGCTCCAAAGTCCCAGCAAGAGCCATACTGCCAAGCGCCGCATCGAGAGTGGAACCAAAGAGAGCGCGCAGCCCTTCGGACTTTCGAGTTTCGGCGTCGAGGCCTTCCAAGCTTTCTGACGCAGTGGAACTGACCCAAAACAAGAACTTCACATCTGTCATCTGTCCGGATTCTCTGCTGTCCGCAAGGCATCCATCATACTGTATTACTGTTAAAAATACTGTATAGCAATCAGTATTCTATACTACTGCTTTCATGCATCAAGCAAGACGCGGAAGAACACAGTACTTTCTGTACGAGAAATGCAGTACATCTGTGCTGTCCTATGGCCTCACAGTACTGGTGTAGATGGCGTCTCCAATCTATCGTAGTCCACAGCTTCGGCGCCGATTGCGGCAAAGCCAGAAGCTGAAAGGGCTGCACCACTTCCTGCATCAACCTCCTTTGGGTGGAACCGTGCCCAAGACGCTCAGAGAAGCGAGCAAGCGGGCTGGCTTGCTCCTCGGAAGGAAGAAGCACGCGATGCTCATTTGAAGCTCCTCGATCGTGTCCTTCAGAAATCCCGCCAAGCAGGGCCAGAGGCTCGAGGATGCTGTTCAGCGCCCGCTTCATTTGTAGATCGCAAGCTTTGAAGTGCGCCCGACAGCATCAGCGAATTGCAACGTGAAGCTGATCGCGAAGGGCGGGTTGTGGCAGTAGACGGACACACTCTGCGTGGGAACCTAGCCCGCCGATGCCACCTTTCAAGTCGCCACCTTTCAAGTCACCACCTTTCAAGTTGCCATGTCTTTCAGCATACCGGCTTCGAGCAGAGCGGATATGAAGTGGAGTCGCACTCCATCGCAGACGAAAAGAGCGATGGCAGACCGGCTTGGTCTTGCTTTCCTGAGGGTCTCGCCTCCCCCGAGAGTGTCGCGTTCCCTGAGAGTATGGCCTTCCCCGGGATTGTCGCCGTCCCGGAGCCGCCGATCCCGTCTAGCGCTGTGCAAGTTCGTCGCCTTCTCCGTCGTTGCGGCGAACTTCCTTTTCCTTCTCTCCCACACGGGCCGGGCGGATGACAGGGAGCCCTTTAGCGTTCCCTTGGCGGCTCCGCCCCGCGTGCGGGAGCGGGCGCAGGCTGAGCAACTCCCGGACGGTGGAAAGGACCGGCGACTGGAAACGTACGAGAGCTTCCTTCCCGCGCTGAACAATTGTGTTCTTACGTGTCCACTGAAGCCATGTCCGTGCCAGGAGGCGGTTGCAAAGCAGCAGATCTCCCAAGCGGTCGAGGGATTGCTTTCCGGCGTGACAAAGCCGGCTGCTAGGGAGTTGCCAAATACCTCTGGAAAGCATCGGGAAGCGGGTTTTGGCAAACAAGATGGCGCGAGGGACCTGCACAGCATCGCGCTGCGCTACCAAGCGTGCAACGGTCTGACAAACCAGCGCATTGCGCTCATTGAGGGCGTCCTCTTGGGAATGCTGCTCGGGATCCAAATCATCGTCCCGGGGACGATTCCACACAACGGGATTGAGCTTCCGGGGCGCACGGACATCGACAGGAACTATCAGCGCACGGACACGATCTTCAATGTCGAACGCTTCGTTGCAGAGGGCGAGCGACTCTTCATCGAGCATTGGTGCCATAGGAACACCAGGGGTAGTGCTTCGCATGTGTGGTGCGGCGGGCCGCAGGTGAAACCGGTCCTCTACACCGGGAATGTCGAGGAAGAGCTGGCGGCTTCCATCGCGCGCGCCTCCAGCTTGGAGCATTGGGGGGTCCAGGTGATCCCGCTCGAAGATCTGCTCGTCCCGCCACGGCCTTTCCCGAGTAGCGCCCTGGGCCACCTCCAGGAAGAACTCAACCAAAGGCTGCTCAGCAGCCCTGCAGACGAAGGTGGATACACCGTGATTGACGCGTCGTGCACCCTGTTCTCCATCCCTGTCAAGGAAGGCACGAGGATCTGGGAGGCGTTTTGGAGGCTCAGCCGCGCGCTCGACTTTGCATCCGGGATTGAGCGCCGCGGACAGGCTCTGAAGAAGCTGATCCGCTCCCGCGCCGAGGCGGCTAGGGAGAAAGCTGCTCGCTTTGGTTTCCGGGCTGACGTCTCGCCCGGACTCAAGCAGGCTCCGTACAATGTGCTCCACTTCCGCGCAGAAAAGGTAAGGCAAAAGCCGATAGGTGATTTATTCCTGATCCTGCCTCGGTCATCGCTGAAAGTTACCTTGGGGCTGCCTGCACCTGAAAGGATTGGATCGAGCACTGCAATGTCTGGATGAACCTCGACGACGGAGTGCACCGGGATAATTGCATGAACAACACGATGTCCGTGGCGAACGTGCTCCTCTCCGAGGGGGTTCCTCCAAGCATCCCTCTGTACATCTCCTCCGGCCTCACTCGCCGCGAGCTACTGGACCTGGAGATTACGCACAATCTCAAGGATCAGACAAATGAGCGCGGCGCAGCTTTCGACAACCTCTTCAACGTTTACACAGTCATCTGCAAGGAAGATGTTATGGAGCTGACACAAGACTGGGCCACTGCTGAGCGGGAAGTGTACGCGGCGCTTGACTTTCTGGTGGCGCGGGATGCCCTTCACTTTATCGGCAACTCTGTCTCTACCTTCTCGGCCTACATCCTAATTGAAAGGTATGCTTTGCTACCAGGTCTAGAACGTCCTCGGAGGTACGCATTGATCAACTTCTGCCTGCCTTCGGTCGTGCTCCGCAGACAGACCCGGGGCAAGCTTGGATTCCACTACAACGGCGGAAATGTGCCGATCGCCTCGGCGGGTTTCCTGAGGCCGTCGAAACCAATGGCGCTTCCGACGTTTCGCACGCCGCTGAAGTGGGTCTTCGCCATTCACGTGAATCCTCAAAGTGGCCTATCTTCTTCTTTCGTGAACATGATGAAAGTGGCCGTGCTGTCGGCAAGGCAGAGAACGAGTCTCGTCGCTGTTTGCCTCACAACAATGCAGCCCAGCGACGACCTTGCGGTCTGGCTGGTGCAGAACGGCGTGCGCGTGCTGTACCATAAGCCGCTGTGGATGGCCGAGGTCCGCGATCGCGTCGCGACGCAGACCAAGATCGCGTCGATGGGCGGCGGCGGGGATCCGCGGGCACGGCGAAGCCATTTGCTAGCGGACCCAGATGCAATGATTGGGACATTCTTGAGAGTCGACATTCCCGTCGCGGGCCTGCTGGACGAGTTCGTTCTCTACACAGATGTGGACTGCCTTTTCAGCGGGAGTGTCGGGTGGCAGGACCTGTTGGGGGCACGCTATGTGCAGGCCAGGGCACAGGCCGACTTTGCTGGTGGCAAGTTTTATGCAGATCCTCCTGGGCAAGTGGGACTTCCCCTGTTCTTCTCGGCTTCGAGCGAGATGGAGAGACGGATGGATCCTGCGTATCTCAACGCGGGGGTGATGCTTCTGAACATGCGGAACCTCCGCAGTACTTATGCCGACTTCCTGGGCTTCATCTTCAAAGATGGCGATCTAGACTGGGATGCAGGGCCTGGTGATCAGGGGGCTTACAAGACCTTCTACGCTGAGGGAAATGGAAATCCGGCTGCAAGCTTTCTGCCCTTTGAGCTCAACTGGAAGGCGTACTGGGAGCGAAACGAGAGAGCGCTCATCGTGCACTTCCACGGACCCAAATGCGAGACCGACATCATCCCATACCGAGCGCTTGGCAAAGTCGTGTACCGTGTGTTCGAAATGATCCTGGGTTGGTGCAAAACACGTGGGGACTGCTACGCACGATGCGACGAGTTCTTGGACTTTCTTGAAGGCCCAGGACGAAACCCCGTCAACTCGCTGGTGAAGGTGTTGAAGAATCTGGAAAAGGCGAAAGAGGCGAAGTAGGGCTGCTGCGTAGAAGAAATGCTTCGGCCGCTTTGCTCAGCGCGTGTCTCAAACACAGCGAAGAGAAATCAGCCAGTCTGTCATGGTCGTGTATACACTCGCAGAATCTGCTCTGCTTCGACTTTTCGACCCAATGGACGACACAGCCATCGTGTGGAAAGGCGGCAACTCCACGATGTTCTCAGTTGCCAGGCCTCCCAAAACTCTGCTGCCAGCCTACAGCTAACTTCCCTACCAGGGAGAAATACATGACGCACTGACGCATTGCATGAAACGCTGGCTCGACGACTTGCGCTTCTAGCTCGGCAGTGTCTGTTTTGAGTCGTGCGCTTCTAGCTCGGCAGTGTCTGTAACGGGTTCTACTCTCTGCCAATGAAGATGCAGGCTGCTGAGGTACATACTGTAGCATTATACAGTTTCTATATAAACCTTTCATGAGGAATTGGATTGGAGAGGCTGTAGATGGGCCTCTGCTGGGACCGGTGCTGCGGGTTGATTTGCAAGGATTTGTCCGCATCGCCTTTGGGATAGCCTGCGACGAGACAGTATTTCGTCCCATCGAATCCCAAGAACAGAGCTGGCACCTGGGGTGAAAGACGAGACTTCCCGGCTGGAAAGGCAGATCGAGGCGATAGTATACTTGTCATTAATGTATAGATTGATTAGTCTGTAATAGAAGAGCGCTCCAAACGGCGAGTACAACAGAATTGTAAGACTTGCGCATGCTCTAAGGCTCCCCGAAGCAGCCCCGATGTTGTCGTTGTCTCACCCCTGCCCGCCCGGCTCCGCTCGGGACAGACGGATCCCGGGGGAGAAGCTCATAGAAGTCAAATCGGACAGGCGAAGTTGTTCCAGCGGCAGATCCTCAGACCGTCGTGTGCCTCCCAAGGCCAGTGTCGTCATCGCACCGGCAACCTCATGTGGCCTGGTGGAAGGCGCTCTTCTTTGGGCCTGACACCGGCTCTGCCACGCTTCTTCCTGCTACTGTCCGGGATCGTCCTGGTGTCGGTGAACATCTGGTACACGCTGTTTTCGGCGGCAGACGGAGGCCACTGCCCATGCGGTAAAGCCCTGGCCCTACCTTCTGGCATCTGCGACACAAGTCTGCCGGGATCTCTTTGCATAACCTTCTCCGTCCCTAGACACGGGCTCAGTGAAGGAGAGCCGGGAGCGCATCCAGGCTGTCATGAGGGAGATGAATCGCTGCCAGCAGATGGGGAAGGACGACATCTGGAGAGGCCCGGAAGGCTTTGCGGGGAAAAGTAGTTCGTCGGGGCCAGGTGTGCCGCAGCAGCTCGTCCAGGAGGAAGCGCTCAAGGTCACAGCACAAGTTGAGACACCGCCGCGAGAAGTCGCGGCGGAAGATCTTCCGGCCTCGGAGCGAATATCAGATCTGGCCCACTCACGTTCACGCTCCGCGTGGAGCATCTGGGGAGACAAGACACCGGAGATCCTCAGCCATCGCGTGAATCCCATCGGCTTGACGTACCACGCGCCATGGGCGAG
Source organism: Pinguiococcus pyrenoidosus (assembly GCA_019677205.1). Lineage (NCBI taxonomy): Eukaryota > Pinguiophyceae > Pinguiochrysidales > Pinguiochrysidaceae > Pinguiococcus > Pinguiococcus pyrenoidosus. Next base: position 38,735 of record JAAMXY010000420.1, on the reverse strand, counting down.
TGGCCGGGCGCTCCGGAGACTGACAGAAGCGCGGCAGCTAGACGAACATGCCATCATCGTCCTTTACTGCGTCGCAGACACGACAGAAACCGGCCTAGACCACCTCGAGCACTACCTTCGCACCCTGTCGTTGACGCTCCAGCAAGTCACTGACAGCAAGGGTGTGGGGCAGACGAAGAGCTACAAGCACTATCTCGTGTTTCCGATGCATCTTGAGCTCGACAAGCGACGGCCCGAGCTTGCAGAGCTTCTGGAAGCTGTCGATGCCTTGGAGGCGAGCAGTCACGACGTGGTGTCCATCCACTTGGACGACTACCTCTACAAAATGTGCGACTCCGCCCTTCTTCAGATGGTGGGCTGCGCCATGGACAGCGAGGCCGACATCAGGCGTCACAAAGGCGCCGTGGTGCTGCTGGACAACACGATCATGGGCCCTCTGCTTCCACCCTACTGGCCGGTTGCCGACCTTGGCTTCTGGAGTGACGCCTACACAGACCGGCTCTCTGACGCGGTCCGCACGTCAGGTGCGCAACTCGAGGAATCGGAGTGGAACGCTCGCAAGCCCCGCCGCCCATGTCTGACGCCTCTTGGATTCCTTTCCCTTTCCACACCCTTGATGAATAGGTCCGTACCTGCAATGCTCGACGGACGGCAGAGTGCCTGTATTCAAGGAGGGACCCCTGGCCGTGGACGGTGCTCTCCTGAGTGACTTCGGGGAGCACGGCTTTCAGTACTCGCTCGAGGACCTCACGAAGTTTGTGTTCGCGTCCGGTTACAACGTTGAGGCGCTCCATGGTCAGGTCGTTGATCACGACTGGCGCCGCTGGATCCTGCAGACCCAGCGTGACTGCGCCAAGTTTCTGCCCGCGCCGGCGCGCAGCGCGGTGAGTTGCGAGTGGGACAACTGGCAGATGCGCTACCCGAAGTTGGCGCATCTCTCGCTGGAGCAAGCGAAGCCACAGTTCCTGACGTACGAGGACGAGACGAGACCGTGGGGAGAATGCGAGGACCGCTGCAGCTATGAGAAGTACCAGTCGTTCTACCCGGACCTTGCCTCGCTGACACTACAGCAGGTGAAGGAGCACTTCTGGCTGTACGGCTCGCTAGAAGGCCGACAATGCTTCGAGAGCGAAGAGACCACGTACGTGATGCATCCTTATGAAACCCTCTTCGGCCACGAGATTGGCGCCGGAGGGGACAAGGCGTTACGAAAAAGGATTGCCGCTGCCACCATCCAGATGATGGGCGTCGAGAGCGCTCCGGCGCCAAACTGGCGGGGGCTGCGCTCCCAGCCAAACGCAGGTCGCATTCTCGTTGTGTACGTTTACAAAGAGGAAGGCGACGACTCGAAAGCGAGCCTGGCCTACTTCCTGGATCACGCGAAGAACTCCCGCGTCTCTCCACGCTCCGCAACTGGGGTCGACTACCTCGTCGTGACCGTCGGGCGGGTTCGCGTTCCCATTCAAGAGACTGACAGGATACGCTGCCTGCGGCTGAAGCGGGAGACATGTCTCTTCGGGGCCTTCCGCCAGGGCTTGGAGCAGAGAGACCAGAGCCTGCATTCCATCTTCGTCCTGGCGCACTCTGGGTAAGCCTTTGCGCGTTTAGGGAGCTCTTCTGTCGCCCTTCCCTTCTGATACCAGGCGCTCATTTCTACAACAGGGCTCGAGGTCCCTTCCTGCCGAGGTGGTTTCCCACGCACTGGGTGGAAGCGTTGACGGACATGCTGTCGGAGCAGGTCAAGCTGGTCAGCCCGTTTTTCACGTGCTTCCCGGACACGACCAGAGCACAGGTGCCAGTGCTGAGCCCCTCGGCCCTCGCCTTGGACACCACTACCCTGAGCATCGCCATGTGGAGAGGTGTCTTCGAGTGTGGCAAGGACAATCCGCTAGAGAGCGTGTCGGGCAACTCGTGGGCGAGGATTACGCTGTCGGAGAACCACCAGATCGCCAGCATAACGCAGGGCGTCTTCGACAAGAGCAATGGCTGCAGCAACGAGGCCGGTGGACCGGCCCCGGGGGCGCATCCGTTCGAGCTAGTCTTCGACGGCGTGAATCAGATGGGGACCGGTACCATGAACGTCCTCAGCAGCCAGCGGCGCACAGAGCAGCGGCGCAAAACCGTAGCAGTTCTGCCTCCTGACGAGGCGACCTCAAAACCCCTCTCCCGAATGATCGTGGAGGCGGAAACGAAGCGGGAGCTGCAAGTGGCGCTGTTCAGCCACTCTTTGGATCTGGATGGGGGGCCTCGGCTTCTCTACAACGTCGGGATCATTCTTGCCGAGCAGGGCGCCAAGGTCACCGTCTTCAGTCCCTTCGAGGGCTCCTTGCGCCAGCTCTACGAAGAGGCTAACATCCGCGTGAAGCTTCTCAAGGTCAAGGGCGGCAACTTCTGGGTCGTGGGCAGAAAGAACAACGTTGGCTTGGACGGGATTCTACACACGCACTTCTCGCAGGCGGACATGCCAGACTTGGTGATCCTGAACACCATCATGTGGGCCAACTACGTGATCGAGAGACCTCTGGTGCGCGCCCCGACGCCGCGGGTTGCGTGGATGCTGCATGAATCCGAGATTGTGGAGCGCAACAAGGCTCCGAACGGATACTGGTTCGGACTGGACTTTCCCCACTTGCAGCAGATGGACACGTTGCGTCAGCTCACCACGGGAGTGGACTCCATCATCTTCGTCGCAGACGCCGTGCGCGCTCTGTGGTCCCATGCGGACTTTGGCAACTTCCATACCTTCCGCGGCTTCATCGACCGGAAGCAGACCGAGGAAAGGGCGATGATCGTGCACAACGAGGCGGCGAAACAGGAGTTGCGGTACACGGTCACGGGAGGCGAGCCCGAAAAGTTCATTCTGACGACCACCGGCACGATCTGCACGCGGAAGCAGCAGGGCCTGCTCGTGCGTGCGCTGGAGCAGGTTGGAGACGAGATTTTCGGGAAGGACGGCTTTGTCCTGCTGCTCATCGGGGCGCCGTCCGAGGCCGGGGGCAAAGGGGAAATGAGATACGTCGAGGAGCTCGAGCGCTACATCCACCAAAACGGTCTCCAGCACATGGTCCAGCTGATCCCCTTCGCGAGCGACACTCTGAAGTATGTGGCGATCGCCGATCTGCATTTCAGCGTGTCCATCAACGAGGCCCTGCCCCTCAACACAATGGAGGCGATGCTCTTCGGCGTACCGGTCATGATGACGCGCGCGGGGGGGTCGGAGGAGGAGTTGCACAAGCCCGGCTACGACGGCGATGACTTTGGAGACGGCTTCCTGCTGTCGCTCACCTCCGATTCCAGCACCTTGGCTGCCGAGATGAAGGCGCTCTTGAAGCCCAGGGCCGATCGACCGTTCGATCTGCGCAAGGAGTTACCCGAGATTGGCAAGCGGGGCTACGCAACCGCAGACGCCCGCTTCACCAAGGAAGGGGCCATCTCTCGCGTGACCGACATGGTCAGCCAGACGATGGGCCTTCCGTTTGCGAACGCGACAAGTGGAGAGGTCTGCATCGTCGTGCGCACGTACCAGGGGCAGATGACCGACCCGGTGTACTCGCTGGAGACGTTCCTCCGGTCCGTCCTGCATTTCAACTACAAGGCGTGGACGGCGCTCATCGTCCAGACGGACAGCAAGGAGATGGTCGGCCTCTACGGACTGCTCAGTAAGCTGAACGACCCGCGGCTGAAGGTCGTGCAGTACCCGGACCTGGGGTCGTACAAGACCGGCGCTTTCGTGATCACCGATCGTGTGATCCCGCAGTGTCCGCAGAACGCCGAGTGGCTGCTCGTCACGAACGGCGACAACATCTACGACCCGCGCTTCCTGGATCACCTCGATCTGGACTACGACGTCATCGCGTACGACTTCTACTCGAGAAGCACTCACATCCTCGATCCGGAGATCGCGGGGCTCGGTTGCCGCAAGTACTTTGAGTATTACGACTCGCTCTGCAAGAAGAACACCCTGAAGCATTGGCACACGGATCTCGGAGCGAACATCATGAACCTCAAGAGATGGCGGCTGGAGCAGCGGTCCTTCGAAGCCTTGAACGAAGAGGACGGATCGGCGGACGGGAAGGTCATGGAGTCCGTCACTTACTACGGCTGGAGCGTCAAGCGCGTCGGAGGCCGGGACAGGTGTTTGTTCAGCCACAACCCAAACGTGGATTCCTGTGCCAGGGCTGGTCCGACCACCATCTGGGTAGACGACATCCAGGAGTGTATCCTCGACGAGACCGAGAAGAAGCGGTACATTCGCGGAGGGCACCACCCGTACTTCTCGCCAAACGTCAACGACGCTACGAAGCACATTCAGGGGCGGTGCTATGACAACGCATGCCCGAAGCACCACGAATTTGTCTCCTTGCGTCACGTAAGTCCAGCCAAGCGACTAGAGAATGAGCGGAGCCCGCCATTCTCCAACAGCCGTAACCTAATGGATTGCTTGGGCCTTAGGAGAACGGAAGGAAGGTTTACTTCGTCGACGCCACCATCCGGCAGCTTTTCAGCGTTAATTCGCCTGAAGACACCTGCCTGGGCCGGAAGGCGACTCGAACAGCGCGAGAAGTCAACGAGGTGCGCATCAAGCGGGAATGCCGAGGGTTCTTTCTCGTTACTGGCTGCTGACTTCACTTTCTACGCAGATCGACAAGAGCTGCGGGAGATACGTGATCAGTGAACGAGTCTTTGAACCGTCCATGTGCTATCAAGTGTCCTTTGCAGTGTGAGTTGGAGCGAGGAAGCCCTGGGAATCCTATGATGTCCGTTCCATTTGTCGTCGTGAGTACTGTCGTGAAGCCACTCTGTGCCGCGGAGACGCGGAGAGACGAATCAAGTCGGTGGTTCCAATGCAGCTGGCGCCTTACAAGCGTCTCCTGCCACTCTCGTCTGGCATCACTGTGCGGCGCAGCAAGCTCCGCTACGTAGTCGGATCTACTGGCACGACGCTGTCCAGGCATGGTAGCTTTACCACCACCGCGGTGATGTCATCTCGATAGTCTCCTTCTTCCTCCTGCCATCGCGTCGCCGCAATGTTGATGAGGATCTCGCACGCGCGAGATGCACCTGCATTCGGACAAGCTGAGTACAGGACCCCGGCTCCGGGATCAGCCAGCGGGCCTCCTCCTCCTCCTACCTAGGGTTGATATGTACTCTCCGACAAGGTGGACTGCCTCGCGTGATGAGATGAACTCCCAAACACCGTCGCTAGCAATAATCATGAACTCGTCGTTCTCGGCAATGTCGTGTTCCAGCACCTCTGGTCTGGCGATGACGCCTGCAATGCAGCACAGCAAGTGCGGTGGCGATGATCGGATGCTACCTATCTGATGCCGAGCCGGCTCACGTACCAACGTGTTTGACAGCATGGTCACCGAGGGAGCGACTCATCGCGAGCCCTGGGCATGAAAGTGACGGAGGAAGAGAGGAGGGGGGGGAGAGAGTCATTCGAGTTGGTTATGCAAAGCAGTGCGCGGCCTGACGCTTGAGCCTTGAGCGTCGTAGCCGATAATGGATCGGAAGCGGCCTCCCTACCTATCTGCGTCATGTCGCTGTCGAGCCAGACTCGTGAGCTCAGGCCCTCCTCGGGGGGGTCGGAAACGAAACCACCTAAAGGAATCGACCACTCCGGGCTCAGCGGGGCTGCTGTGCCACTCGCGGATACCGGTCTCGGATGCCGTACCTGCCGCTTCGATCCTTGCCCTTTCCTGCGGTGCATTTGGGTTCTGATCTATGCTCAACTCCATCGCGGTCAGCTTCCCATCCACGCGACGCCCGATGATCGCCCTTGAAGGAAAGCGTAAGCGTCTCCGGCTTGCTTCCCGAGGCCCCTGTTCGTGGACAAGGATGAGACGAACCTGGAGTCGCCTACGTTTGCAGTGTGCAGATGCTTTTCTTGCATAATGACCACGACTGCCGTCGTGCCGCTGTACACGGGCTCCACAATACCGTCCATGCTGCGCATCGCTTCGTCCACGTCCACGAAGGTTTCCTCCTAGTAAGGGTAAGAGAAGGAGGCATGGATGAGAGCGAAGGTCTTGGTGCAGCCATTCTGGGGAGAGCTATGCGGACCAAGGCCTTCTTCAAGTTCGTCTTGAACTCCGGATGCAGCTCCAGTCGCTGCTGGATCTGCGCCATGCAGAACTGGGACACAGATTGACCTTTGCAGTCGGACAAGCGATGGGATTGATTCTTCACGAGTTAGGGATGAAAGTGAAGACAGAGGTGACAACGACCTCGTGAGACGACAGGCGCACCTTTCTCCCCGTGGCCATCAAACACGGCAAACAGGGCTTTCCTGGCGTCTCCGCCGTAGGGGTACACGATGACACCGCGGTCTTGATTGATCTTGGCGGTCACGCCTTCCGCACTGTACCTGCGGCGCTCTTCAGCTGACTGGACCTCATGCAACGGCGGTAGTGCCTTATGGGATGCAATGCTTTACCAGTCGGGCTCGACGCCGTGGCAACTGTACGTGCCTTTGGTTCACATCACAGACGCAGCAAAGGGGAATGGAGAGCAGAAACCAAGTCAGCAATTTCTAACAGAGGGCGAAGGGACGGATGGGGTACCAACCGATTGTTGTGTCCAGGAAAGGCAAGAAGGCCTCTTTGCCCTCGCCAATCTCCCCGCTTTTGTACACCTGCTTCTCCAAGGACGCTCCTCGGGCCTCGCTGCTGGTCTGGGCCACCTCCTCTGCTTGTTCATCTTTCTTCGCGAGCGTTAGTCTACGAAGAGAGTAGTAGGCGACTCAGACGTAAAGTCGGGAACCTCGCTCGGGACAGCTTGCAACACCGATCCACAAGCCGCGTGCAAACAGACCTACCGCCTCTCGCGGAAATTGTCTTTGGTCTTCGGATGTGCCTCGCCGCCCGAAGCCTCCTGCTGCTCGCTATCCACCTGGAGTAACTTGCTCTCCGCGCGTGCGTAGCGCTTGGCTCCCTTGCCCTGCATGGGTCGTGCCTGTGATGCCCTGACTCGCCCTGCTTCTCTTTGAAGGCAAAGATGGGATCGCTGAGACGCACCGTGGAATCCTCTCTCACGAGCTCGGTGATGCGGTCGGTTTGCTCCTCTGCCATCTTCTTCAGCATCTCCAATTGATCTGTGGCTTCGTCGACTGACGAGTCCGCTTCTTCCTGCTGAGGTGCCTTCTGGGCCGCGTCCTCCGCCTCGCTGTCCTTTCGCACCGTCTCCAGTGCGGAGGTGACCGCCCTGGGTGGAGACGGGGATGAGCGGGGACAAAGGTAGGTGCGGAGGCGCAAAGGTCAGAAGCTTACGAGGAGAGCGCCACAAAGGCAGCCAAGCGATCCTCCCTGCTCTTCAGGTCCGTGATATTCTCCTGCAGCAAGCGAGAGAGAAAGACACGAGTGGTCACCGGCACGATGAACTCAAGAGCTGCACTGCATGGCTTCTGCCTTCTTTGCGCATGTCTTGGTCTATACATGCGTTTCCCTGGAGCTCCCACGCAGCAGGCAAGACACAATTGCTTCGGATGTCGTCAGTACCTGGAGCGCCTCCACGATGGCAATTTTCTCCGCATCGGAGAAGGATTGCGCGGCCTTGGGGTCGATGGACGCCGCGGCGCCCATCGTCTCCGGACGTGAGAAAGCCTGCGCAGCGCCGTTCCTGGCCTGTCAATGCAACGTGCGGGCGGTGTACATCGTCGAGCCAGCTTCGCGCGCCGCGCCAGCAGATGCCGAGGTTGAGAGTCGCAAGAAGGCCTCCGCTGCTGCAGCTGTGGACTCCGCGGGTTTCGGAGAGCGCAGCTCTCCGAAGAGTCTCCTCGAGAGAGAGCGACGTCGACGAGACTCTGGAATCGGGACTTCACTTGCAGGCATTCCCAGTTCAGAAGTTCCGAGTTCCGAGTTCCCAGGCGGAAACCGCATGGAGGAACTTGGAGCTCCGGAACTGCGGAATGGCCTCCAGATGCATTCCTGATTCCTGATTCCGCCTTGCACATTCACATTCCGCCGTCTGCACAAGGGGATAAAGCATGGGGTATACAGTACTCGCCACTTGGGAGGGTGAAGCGAACTCCTGCACCACTTTTCCTCCCCATTTTTCTGTGACATCCGGACCCTAACCAATGAAAACTTGTCATTTCATCGCTTGCCCGCTGGTCGGCTGTAATGACGTCAACATCATTTATTTTGCTGAAAGCTTGAATAATAAGTAATGACGTAATCAAAGCCAAACATTAGGGGGATTATTAAATGACGAGTTTTCATTGGTTAGAGTCCGGATGTCACAGGAAAATGGGGAGAAAAAGTGGTGCAGGAGTTCGCTTCACCCTCCCAAGTGGCGAGTATACCCCATGCTTTATCCCCTTGGTCTGCATGCCAGACTCTTCGGAGCCCTCCGGGACGCCCTGGAAGGATTGGTTTGCGTTTTTGTGTCGAGGACCGGACCAGAGGACGGTACAGGGGCATCAGTACCCTTGTGACAGACAGAATGAATCTTGCCGAGACAGGGTTGGCCGAGTCGCTCCATTTGCATATTTGAAAGGATGACTTCCGCCAACCCGCGGAGGGATTCGCTCTTTTGCGGTCTCTCCATCTGGTTTCCGGCTGTCACGCGGCCCACCTCAGCGACGTCGCTGCGTGGTTCAGTGCGGCGTCTCCGCATCTGTCAAGGGACAGACCAGAGACGTCTGTCTTTCGACGCTTTGCAGAGTCAACTCCATCTTCGCCTCCGCTCCCTCCCATCTCCGGACAATGCCCCCCAAGGAGAGTGGCGCGGCCAGTGGCGCCGCCAACGGCAGTGGCAAGACGCGGCGCGGTCGACGCCGTCCCCGACGGAAGACAAAAGCAGGCAAAAGCGAGGAGAACCAGAAGCCGACGTCCGCAGAACAGCCGCAAAAGTCCCGTCGCTCGCGCCATCGCCCTTCCAGGAAGTCTGGCTCTGCAGCGCAGCAGCAGAGCCGGCCACAAGCGCAGCAGCAGGAGAACGCGTCTGCCAGGAAAGTGGCCAAGGAAGTCGTCGACGAAGTGCTCCAAGGCTTTTTGACAGACCAGCCGCCACGCAACAACACGTCGCCGCCGTCGGCGAGTACTGGCATGCCGCCGAAGCAGCCAGAGGCATTTTGGACAGTTGGTGAGCAGGTCGACACGCAATACGGCCCCGGAACGTTGCTGGAGGTGCGGGCTGACGGCGTTGCCAAGGTGGCGCTGAGCACTTGGAAGATGGCCCAAGATGCCACCGTCCACTGCTTTCTGCAGAGCGATGTGCTGCGGAAGCCAGCGGCTGAGCTCGGAGCAACGGTGGCAACCAGCTACGGCAGCGGCCAGCTGCTGGAGAAGCGCGAAGATGGATCGGTCGTGGTGCGGCTGCAGTCCTGGCAGCTCGCGGGCACCTCCAGGCCGATGCTTTACTTGAGAGATGCAAGATTGATTTCGCTCTTGGCAGAGACGCAAGACACGGAAGGCTCCGGGTCTGGAGCTGGCATGCTGGACGAAGTGCCGAAAGATCTGCCGGCTCCTCGACTGGATGGCAAAGACGACGAAAGCGTGAAGATGACAGATCAAGAAGGCGTGACCGTAGAAGACGTGTGCGAAGATGGCGAGGTCGACGTGGCCCTGGAACCGCGAAAAGCCGCTGACGTCACCGCAGTGGACCTAGCCCCTCGAGTGCCTCCCAGCTCGGCACCCCTCGAGGTTGCGGCTTCGTCACCGACCGCCGCCAGCGCTGTCGAAGGAGGCCACTGGATCGAGGGCGAGGAGGTGCTCACCACCTACGGCGTTGGCAGCATCACCGGCTTTAGGAAGGACGGAATTGTCAGCGTGGCGCTTCGCAGCTGGAGACTGGCACAGAACGCCACCGTGAACTGCTTCCTGCAGAAGTCGGCGATCTCCAAGCCTTCCTTTGCCGCTGGCGACATCGTGTATACGACGTATGGCCAAGGGCACATCACGGACACGAGGGCCGACGGCTCCGTCGTTGTGCGCCTCGACTCGTGGAAGCTGGCAGGGCAATCTCGGCCGATGCTTTACCTCAAGGACACTTCCATGGTCAGTCGGATGCCACTTAATGGCGCCCAGGCTGAAGCGTCGAAGCAGCCACAAGACGGAGAAGCGGCCGAGACGTCTGCCTCCGCTGCCTCCGCTGCCGCCGCTGCCGCCGCTGCCGAGGGCGAAGCAGCCGACGCGGCCCAAGATGCAGAGCAGTGGGCTGTCGGGGAAGAAGTGCTGACCATCTACGGAAGTGGATGCATCGACGAGATCCGTGATGACGGCGCCGTCCGTGTGACCTTGAACAGCTGGAAACTCGCCAAGGGCGCACCAGTGAGGTGCTTCCTGCAGACGAGCGCCCTCCGCCGACCGGTCGTTTCGGTGGGCGAGGAAGTCGAGACTGCCTACGGGCGAGGCACTTTCGTAGAGAGGAGGGCGAATCGCTCGGTGGTGGTGCGCCTGGAGTCTTGGAAACTCGCGGGCGGTTCCCGACCGATGCTCTACTTGAGGGACGAGACGATGATCGCAAAAGCGGCACCACGCAAGCCCGAAGACCTCAACCCGGAGGAGCGCTTGGCACGTGTCCAAGAGCTCCGCGAGCAAGGCAACGAGGCGTTCGTCAAAGGCGACGTCGACGCTGCCATGGATCATTTTGCCGAGTGCCTGGGTTTCCTCACGAGCCTGCAGAGCAGCGGCGCTCCCGAAATGGGGACCTCGCAGAAGGCACGCACTCTCTCGTCCTGGATCCCAGTCTGCCTCATGATGGCTCGCTGCGTGTACAAGAAGGAGCAGTACAAGACAGCCAGTGCTCACGCGCAGAACGCCTACGAGCTGTGCAAGGTCCTCTGCGACAACCCCACGACGGCTGTGTACTTCCGGATCCTGCGGCTCTTGAATCCGGAGAACCCAACGGAATCCAGCACGGTGCTCGGGCGGTGGCCCATGAGCGCGCTGATCGTAAACGCGCGAGCAAAGCTCAAGCTTGGCGACTACGCCGGAGCAGAGAAGGCCTGTCGCCAAGGTCTCAAGCTGGAGCAGGTCGAGCCGAAGCAGAAGGACGAGCTGGCGAAGCTGTATAAGAAGGCAAAGAGCAAGGCGCGAGAGGACAAGAAGCGGGAGCAGGTCGTAGCACAGCGGATGTTCAGCTCACCTGAAAACGGAAAGTCGGCCAAGAGTGTGGGGGAGAAGAAGCCGCACGATGCGAGAAACGGTTCCAGAGTGTCCGAAAATGGGCATCGGCCGCAGCAGAACGGCAAGCTCTCCACCACTTTCCTGGGATTCTGGAACTGGGATCCGTATCGCTTCGGCGTCATGGCCGCAATCGGCCTCGGCTTCAGTGGACTCCTGCTGCTGCGCTCGCTGCGTAGGAGACAGTAGCCGATCGCAGAAGGACAAAAAGGAAGTACCTCGCGGAAGCGCGCCTTGGCCACGTGCATCACGGACGAAGCTTGCTGCTGCAACGGGCAACGAGGTCCTGAGTTTTTTCCCCCCTTTCCCTCAGGCACGAGCAAGACATGGGTGGCAGTTGGCCTTGCCTCCAAATCCGTGCAATGCGCTAGTTTCTGTGATGCTTTGGAGTCCGTGCTCTGTAGCACGTCCCTTCTTCTCTACACAGACAGCGGCACAGTCTCTTCATCAACAACCTCCTGATCGCTCTCCACAACGGACGCCCATTCGACCTGGAAAAGAGCCCCATCAGACAACCCATACGATCATCCTTAGCGGTCGACCTCGGAAAGGACGTTGACTTACCAAATGCGTCATGCCTTTCACGCTCATGAGATCCAGAACCTCCGGATGTCGGTGCCACGCATCCAACCATTCTGCGTAGCTTAGGTCGCCACTGTTGTCTTCGTCGACTTCCTGTGGAACAGCCATCGAGAATGCGTCACACACGTTAGCTCTATTGGTCACGATCCCACCAAACACACGACGTTCTCGTCGTCCCGGTCAGCAGCACGGACCTTCAAGATTTGCTCGACCGCCAACGGTACTTCGCGCACAGCCTCTTCCGTCACCCTCGTGATGATTCGCTTGCTTTTCGCAAGCGCCGCCTGCACCTTTTTTTTCCGAAACGCAAGCGATACGGGGTCAACGGCAGCATCTCTTTCCTCTGCGTGGCATTCTGGCATACCTCGGGATCGGGGTCGCACGAGTCCGACAGGACCTCATGGATGGCCTCCGTGGGCGTCCCTTCGAAGTCGTTGTGCGAGAGGAGCCCTCTGTTGAAGAGCATGATCTTTGGGATGACTGCCGCGACTGCGAGGATGTGCGCCCGCATCGCTTGATTCATCTCCTGATGACTCAGCCGATCATCTGTCGTCCAGCGTCAATCCATGGATTACATACACCGCGTCTCCAAGGCACCAGATATTGCTACATTCTGGCGAAGGACCACGCACCTTTGTTTGTGTCGATGAGATCAAAGATGAATTTCGCGCGCTCCTCCGGGTTCGCAGCGACCTAGCACCAAATCCATGAGCCTGCAGATCGAACCAAAGACGCCCGGTCTTGCGGCGCGCACCATTGCGTAGAGAGCTCGGGCGAAGCGCCTCAGCGCCTTTTCCGGATTTCCAATCGCATCCTGTGCAGTTTTGTCAATCTTCCGTACAGAAAGTTCGGCTGGTTGGCTACTGGGGTCTTTTCTGTGTCGCCCACCTTGACAGTCTGCAACTGGGAAGCGGATTCGTATATCGCCATTCGGATGAGATGCGGATGCGGTGTCGATGCCGGAGACACCTCTGCCGTGAATGGGTCTGCCCCCGTGCCACCTTCCCCGGTGCCATCGTCGAGGCGATCCTCTTCAAAGGTCGTCGCTCCCGATGTCAACTTGTCAGCATTCGTCCGGACCGAGGCGTTTTGCGGGTCCCCCAGGATCTCGAAGCCGTCGACCATGCCCGCTAGCTGATCGCAAGCCGCGCTGAAGGACTCGTATGGCATCAAAAAGTCCCGATGCTTCTGGTCTGCGGGCTGCAGCGTCGACTGGGAATATCTTGTTAGACCCCAGGGAGCAATGACAAGGCCGGAAGAGACAACGTACTTTTTCTGATTGCCCGCTCTCCTCATGCGTCCATCCGATCGGCATGTGCGACCGCAATACCTGAAACGGGAAGGTGGTGAGCGAAGACTCCGTGGCCAAAGAAAGCGAAGCTTGGCGAAGCCATGTACCCGCAAGGTCAGAGCAGCGTCTTCGGTCAGCCCGCCGCGTCCACCTTTCAACGATCTCGTCTGGCTTGCTGCCGCGTCGTTCCCCTTCGCCGGTTCGCCCTGTGCTTCTGCCTTATCGGTGTGTTTCCCGGCGTACAGTTTCTCGCAACGCTTCGCAAAGGCCCTGCAATCCAGCAGCTCAGCTGAGCATCCATTTGAAGCATCCGTTGCAAGCATTCCCTTCCAACTCCTCATCACATTCCATGACATACCGCATCTGCTGTTCAGCGATGGTGCCGAAGAAGTTTGAGACCGCGGCCGCGGCCAACGGATTCGCGACGGTGAAGCTCACGTTGAACGTGATGGCGCAAGTGTCCTGCCAGCAGGCATTTGTGAGAAGACGTAGTGCCTGGTTGACCGCAAGGGCCGAGAAAAGGAGTGCAGGCGCAGATTCGGATGCTCCGCTCACCTCCTTCGGACCTGGAGCGAAGCTCCACTTCGATCGCAGCGTCTCAAACGTCGACGAGTCTAATGCCTGTTGCGAAACTTAGGGACAACTCTGGCACGCAGTGTTGCGTCTGCAGTAGATCCAAACCTTGATGTCCACGTCTCCAGGAGAAGTGCCACTTGGCACTTTGGTGGTGATTTCAGATGTGTAGGACTCCGTGAAAATCTGACGCCAGCACCAGGTTGGTGAGCATTCCAAGCACTAAGATGCCCTTTGGGACCGTCCACGCGATTACCTTGAATCCCACGCCCATCATTGCGAAGAATTTGTTCTCATTGTCTCGTCTGGTGACGCGCGATTCGACGCAAAAGGGCACAAACTCTTTGTATTTGTCAACGTCGATCACCACAGAGAACACCTTTATGACCACTGAGATCAGAGATTGCGAGGACCATGCATTCCATCATGGAAAAAGACATACCTCCTCGGGAGTGAACGGCACAACTCGGTTCTCCGTAAAGGATTTGGAAGCGGGAGACGCGCCAAAATTAAACAAGTGCCTTTGGAATGGAGGCCGTCTGCGGCACCGCGCCAGCGACTCTGCCCATTTTTTGTGAAAAGTGCGTTGCCGCAGCACTGCCGCAACTAAAGTACCCTGGCGCTCCATCTGAACACCGCGCCAGCGACGATTCAAGAAGAGCGCGAGTGCCGAAGTGGCGCGAAAGGGTCGTTTGCAAGGGAAGTTGTGACGGACGGAGCCAAGCGATTCATTCATGCTTTCCTCCAGCATTGATATTGGTAACAATATCGATAGTGAACCTACAATTACGATAATCTCTGGTTTCAGTTTCAGGTTGGTGGTTGTTTCGGTCCAGTCTCGGAGCTCCTTCTGTGGGCACCTCTCCTTCCGACTTGACTTGCTGTCGTTGATGAGAACCGTAGTGGGTGCGTATAGCGGGTCGAGGTGCTACACAGACGTTGACAAGAAGAAGTTCTAATGCCAGCCACTTGCTCCCCCCTTGACGCACGTGCTCCTTGCTCCTTTCCTCGCCTTGCTTGGAGACTCGCAAGAACGCACACCATCGCCGAGCAAGATTTGGACGATCCCGAGACTTGCGTCCTTCCGCCTCGCATTTCATTTCTCCAGCATTCGATCTGATGTCCACGTTTTTTTCGAGTCCAAGTCGGCGGTGGGGTGGACAGAAACGAAAGTCCAGTCTCGTTTCTTTTCCAGCACGCCGGTGATCTCGGCTATGAATGGCTTCCACAGCGCCCAGGATCACCCAATGATTTCGGTCCGAGCCAGCATGTCTCCGCGTCGCTGAAGCATCCATTGGATTTCTCCGTATATTCAAAGTATCAAAACTTTATCCCGCCATAGTTCGGCGCAGATCAGCGATTGGCAAGAAGTTCGCGCGTTTTTTGGTGGTACAGAGAGGACTTCAGACATCTCCTGCGCCAAGGTGCGCCCACGCCGCGAGCGTCTCCACAAGCCGCTTTCGTCTCCTTGTGATCCTCAGCATGTCGAAACGAGACTAGTAAGTGCCCCTGAGAAGCGCGACCATGTCGCCTACCACGCCATGCTACACGGAGATAAGCGGGCGCGGCGTCTAAGCGGGGCTTCTTGTGCGCTAGTGACCATCTTTTCAAGCTGGTGTTGATCGGCGACTCGGGCGTGGGCAAGAGCTGTCTGTTGCTGCGCTTTGCGGTGCGTCGGTGGCGGTGCGAAGCTGCGCGCCCATGCAGAGAACACTTACGAAGTTTGTGCAGGACGACGCGTTCACCGAAAGCTACATCAGCACCATTGGCGTCGACTTCCGCTTCAGAACCGTGCGAATCGACAAGAAGGTGGTCAAGCTTCAGATTGTAAGTCCTGAGCGCAGGGAGAACTCGGGGGAGACGCTGCTGCGGACACGCAATTCAAACGGCCTTCCGAACACGAGTGGAGGAAGAGAAGCGCCTCGTGGAGCCGATCGGCATTGTGGCCAAAGTTGCTTGGAAACGGGTTGCGAAGATGCGTTCGAGTGAACGTAGCAAAAGAGTCAGATGTCCTGTGGAAAGTGGAGGGTGGAGGGCTTTGGAGTAGGAAATGAGACAGAGCGCCTGACTGATGTCGAGAAGGGCCTGAGCACCGAGAGTCTAATGAATGCGGCGGGCACCCTTCGCAGTGGGACACGGCCGGCCAGGAGCGCTTCCGCACCATCACCAGCGCGTACTACCGGGGCGCAGATGGCATCATCATGGTGTACGACGTCACAAACCAGGAGTCCTTCAATAGCATTACCGCCTGGCTGAACGAGGTCAATCGCTACGCCACCGAGGGCACCTGCAAGCTCCTCGTCGGCAACAAGTCGGACCGAGAGGTACGTGGCCCTGCGCCGCCCGTCTGGGATCCCTCGGATGCCCTAAACCCCCGAGCACTGCTCCCGTCCCACAAAGGATCGCATCGTCACAACCGAAGCGGGGGAGAAAATGGCCGAGAACCTCGGCATCCCTTTCCTGGAAACTAGTGCCAAGAATGCCGCAAACGTAGAAGAGGTATGCGCGCGTGCGTCCGTCTCCCTTTCCCTCTTTCGTCGGCAAGTCGTCCGATCGCTGGGTACGACGGTGCGCTCACCTTTCGTTTGCTTGGCAGGCGTTCTTGACCATGGCGTCAGAACTCATCAAAAGTAGGGAAGAACGAGGAGCGGCAGGAGAGGACGGCAATCTTCAGCTGAACTCGGGGGGCGCAGGAAATGGAAAATGTTGCTAGAATTGTGGAATGCGCTTCAGAAGAGCCTGCTGTCTGTCCGTTTGTCGACACAGGAGATTTTGGGGAGCCCCGGAGGACTGCAAAGCATAGATGAAAGGCGACTATACTCATTGCTGCGAAGCGGAACCTTTATCGGTCCGGCGCAGAAGGAACCTGGTAGTGTGTAGTTGGCGTCCCGCTCAGAGGACGCAATCATAGGAACCAAGTCGAAGATCATCTGCAGCACGCTGATGCTACGGTTTCGGGGGAAAAGGGGAGTTGCGATGATACGTCTCTTAAAACGTCGTTTTGAGGGATTTCTCTTCTGTTTTTGCCAGGGGGCCTTGTCGTAGGGAAGTCTAAGAAGCGGTTCTCGGACACAACTCCATGCTATCATGCTATCGGGTCCCCAGCAAACTATTCCGCCGCATCACCTGCGGCAGCAACTCTTGCGTTGCGCACAATCACGACGGCTTCGTTAGACACGTGGTCGCACCACACAGGCACACACATACGTCAACACCGCAGCATACCTTCGATGGCGATGAGGTCGTCGCGTTTCCCGCTTGACTCCCATGGGAGGCGGCGGCCTTTCGAGCTCCCTCTTCTAGAACTCCGGCGGCCGTCCTGGGAACCACCAGAAAGGCTTCTACGGTGAGCGCCTGGGAGAGCGCCAGTCGGCTCGGCACTGGCCGGCAACGTGCTCGTCCCTCGATGCCGCGGCGTGGGCGTTCCCGTCGCATGAAAGCGCGCCTGCATGAAGAAGTTCTGCGACCCCTGCGATCCCTGAGAAGCTGCTGTCTCCGTCGCCGCAGAACTCCTTCTCCGCGGCGGCTCTCCCCTGGGCATCCGGGCCTCCGAAGCGTCGGACGGCCTTCTTCTGGATCCCCTCGGCTTCATGCGGGCGGTGCTCTCGTCTCTCTGCAGATCCGGACTACTCTCCTCAGCTGCTTCCGCTTGCAGCGCCTTGATCTTGGTGCGAATGCAGGACATGATCGGCCCGGAGAAGCCCACGCGAACGCGGACCGCCGCGTCCGTGCTGACGCGGACCCTCTGATTCCGCGGAACCGACGTGGCCATCTGAACTCGGAGCCAAACGAGCTTCTTGTCCATCAGCAAATCTTTCACGGGCGCGCCTGCGCAGCAGATCTCCTGATCGTTCTCCTCTCCCAGCTTCAAGTCCTGGAAGATGCGGAGCACCAGCGTACACTTCGCCAGCAAGTCGGGCGCTAGCCACCCTCCTCGGCTGCCGCTTCCGCACTGCCAAAACCGAAGCGGGGTTGGTCCCTCCGCTGCTGCGGCCTGCACTCCACCCACGTCCTGCGCGTCGGGAAGCAGCACTCGCTGCCGCCACTTTGGATACACCGTATCCCACTCGGTGTCCGTGCGGACGCTGGCAAGAGGGCCCTGATCCTCGAGGAAGAGCTCCACTCGGACGTAGGTATCCGCCGACTTGGACGTCTTCTTGATCGACGGGAGCGACCGCGCATGGTCCACGTAAACGCAGAGCTGGAAGCCTCCCTCCAGGGGTAGGGCCTTGAGACCTTCCAGCACGTCTTCGCTGACGGTTCCTGTGCGTAGCTGCCGCTGGAGGTCCACTAGAGCGCCCAGATCTGCTTTCGTCAAGCCTGCACGATGAGCGGACTCCGACGAGCTTTGTGGCGGACTGGACGCCGGTTCCGTCAAGGGAGATTCCGCCAGGCTGTGCTGAGACAGAAACTCCTTCGGTTCCACCTGCTCTTCTTTCAAAGGCGACGCCGGCACGGCGGAGGTCTTGTCTTCACTTGGGCCTGCCCCCCGCTTCGCGCCCCCGCCGGGCGACTCTTTCCCTCGCTTCCTGTCGTGTCTTCGGGCGTAGCGGACTGGCTTCGGAAACTTTGCTGGCATTTCCCTGTTCACTTTGTAAGCTGCGTCTCTATCGATGGCGCTGTCGGGAGGCGACGCCAGCCGCTCAGCTTTGGGCTCGGGGCTGCCCCCCGCTTCGGCCTTGGGAGGGGTCGCCGACGATGCGGACCGCTGTGCCTTCCGCAGCAGCCGGATCTGGTTCTTCATGTCATACTCTTTCTGCCGCATGCTATCAATCTCTCTACGCTGCTTCTCTATCAACTGCAGGAGCTCTTGCTCTCTCTGCTCTCGCCGTATCCTCTGCGCGGTGCGCGCCTCCTGCTTCTTCCTCATCGCCGGGCTTCCAGACGGCGGAGTCCGCAGCCCGCGCGCGGATTCTGGCGTCGACTTCGGCGAGGTCCGGAAGTTGCGCTTCGGTGTCACGTGCACGAGGGCGTGCAACGCCTCCGCCACATCTCCAGGGGAAGCGGCCATGATCCGCCGCGCAGAGGAAGCGGCCTCTTGCAACCGGCCCGGCGTGCTCGGGGCTTGGCCGTTGCTCTCGAAGCTGCTCGAGTCGGGGCTGTCGACATCGGAGGCCATTCTCGGGATGCGGTGTAGAAAGGTGAAATGCTCGGCCATGTCGTACTCGCTGGCGACACGGTCGAGAGTCTCCCGCACGCTTCGCGACAGGGTGAAGCCGTCCTTCTCCAATGAATCGCGTACCAGCACGATGTGACGTTCTTTTCGCCGTGCCCACAGCAGCGCCTTCAGCAGCTTCTCCACGGTCACTAGGGCACCCGAGGCCTGCAGTTCCGTTCTCTTGAAGTGCTTCATTCTCAGCTTCGCTTCCTTGGTGTCATCCAGCAACAGACTGCATTTGAGCTGCCCCTCCAGATGTGTGATGGTCATTTTCAAGGCGTTCACGTACTCCTTGGTGCTCTTGATCTCCCGCTGAATGGACGCTAGCTTGCCCCGAAGACTCCGAGACTCTGCTGCTGCATCGCCCCCCTCGTCCGTAGCGCCAGGCATCCACGCAGGCTCCGGCCCCAGCAAGCTGAGGACATCGTTTGCCTGCTCATTCAACAGTCGCAGATGCAAGCGCTGCCTCTCCAGCAGCTGCCGCTTTGCCGCCACGGCATCTTGGCGGCATCTCCGCGCCTGCTCGCTCCCCGAAGCAGCATTAAGCGCCGCTCCGTGAGAGATCAGCTCGATCGTCCGCCGCAGAGCGTCAACTCCGCTGGTCTTCCTGGCGTATACAATGGCAGACTCCAACTGCTCCCAGATGAAGAGGGCCTCCGAGCGCGTGAGAATGAGACACGCTCCCAAGGCCTCGTCGGGGCTGGTCGGACCATACGCTGCAGTCGTGGACGGCGGCGCATCTCCGGCGCTTGTGGGGATTTCGGCCTTCTCGACGTATTCAAAAGCAGGTGCTTGCTCTTCCCGCGCGAAAAGCGCTGTCTCGATGAGTCCGCCTTGCGCAGTGGTGTCTTCCACCAGCAGATCCAGCTCTCCAGGCCCTCCACCCATGGACAGCTGCTCTCCATTCGCATCCGCTTCGTTGCGCTTCACAACTTTCAGGGTAAACGCCTCCGCGCTTTCGCCAGTTTCCGCCTTCGTTTCGCTCTCTCCAGCGATCAGAGGCTCCCCCGGATCGGCCGGAAGCATCTCGCACCCTTTTGGAGCTCCGGTGGCGGCGCGTCGGCCGTCGCAAAGGCGGTGACCCCCTCTTCGATACGCAAGCGCAAAAGGGCGCCAGAACAGCACTTAACGCGACATGGCAGACATCGCGCGGAAACTGACTTGAGCGTTGAATACTCGGCGCTAGATCACATCTTGGAGAGACTTGACGCGCGAGGAACGAAGAGCTCCCGCGCCGCGCAAACGATGCGCGGCTCGAGCGCAGAAAACGGAGAGCTTCTCCAAAGACACCTTGTTCATCTGTAGCAGACCATGATTACGTGATGGCTTGTGAATATCGCTGGAGCAATGCTTTCAAGTTTGAACTGGGATCCATCTGTCACACCACGGGCTGTTCGCGCCAAATCGCGTCTCTGAGAGGCGTTGACTGCGCCCGTAGTATAGACAGAGAGCTCCCCGCTGACGATGAAGAGGAAGCTGAGTGAAGATCTCCCAGCAGAGGACACAAAAAGCACGAAGTCGCAGTCGGACTCCGTCTCTTCACCGTCCTCAGCGCCTTCCATCTCCGCGCCGCAAAAGGGCGGGATAAAGAGGTGCAGTTCCAAAGCAATTCACCGCCAAGCTCCGGCTACACTCACCCAGCGTGTAGGGCGAAGAAGAGGGGGAGGCGGTCCAAGGGTCAGGTGCGACTTGCGTGGCGCTCCTGGGCGCTTTGATCGATCAGCTGACCAGTTGTGGTTAGAGTCGGACGGTGCAGTTGATGGAGGACTACGTCTCTTTTGTGGGGCGAATGATCTATCCAGAGCTGCAGCAAGGACTGGACGCGGACGAGGAAGCGTCGCCGTACATTTCAGAGAGAATCACGCCGCTAGGGATCGTGACCATGCCGCTCCGCCGGAGTTTATGTGTTGAGCGCTGGAGTCCGCTGGAGATTGCCACCTTCGAGTCCTCCTTGTGCATTCACGGCAAAAACTTCCACGCCGTGCAGAAGGATGTCCAGGTGCGGCGCGAGCAGTGCACCTGAGTGCTCACAGCTGATGTCGGCGGATTCCTCACGACTTTCGAATGACGCAACACAAACATGAGCAGACGAAGACCACGAAAGAGATCGTCGAGTTTTACTATCTGTGGAAGAAGACATCCCACTACAAGGTGAGCCCCCGTGCTTGGGGAGTGTCTTCCGATGCCGGAGGGAAGGGCGGCTCAGTCCTTTGCTTCGTTTTGATCGCAGCTCTGGAAGAAGTCGTACGTGCCCGAGGAGCTCATCTACGCGAATGACAGCGACGACTGCGAGAGCCAGACCTCATGATAGATACCAACGCGATCTTTACACACAATCTCAAGAAATGTTGGTCGTCGGATCTCAGTCGCAGAACAACGCCTTACGATTGCCTAGCCGACGACTCCGGTAGCCTTCTGAAGAACCCCTTTTTGTCTGCTGCACTGTCCGGCTTTCTCCGCATACACCTCCTTGATCACATGGAAAACCTAGCCAAGATCCACGGAAGCTTTCAACCGCAACGGACGCTGGGCTTTTGCTGCACCCCGGCTTCCTTCAAATTGGAAGCTTACCTTAATATCTTGCCTGCAGATCCGCAGAAGCGCGGCCCGCTGCTCCGGATCATCTGCAGGCAAAAGAGGCGTGGGGAAAAACAAGTGCGAAGGCTAAGTTACAAGGAAGCCGCTTGCAATACGAGACTCGTCCTCGGGACTACGCGAAGGAAAAGGACGAATGCAACGAGGAAGCCCAGATGGTTCTCACCTGGGAGGGGTCGGGCCCCCTGACCGCTGCGCCGCGCTTTCATGGGGTCGTATGCGTCTTGCTTTGCACTCTCAATTTTCAGTCCTAGATGAGAGCAGTGCGGAAAACTTCAGCTCGCCACCGAAGACACCATCTCAGGCAAAGCTAGGGGCAACGGGGCGCAGCGCAGCGCAGCACAGCGCACCTTCCTCCCTCAGGCCTTGGAAGAAGGTTGGGAGCAGCATCTCCAGCATTTCATATCCATCGACGAGCTCCGCGGTCTGCCTCGGATCAGCCACGGATGCGTTCAGCAGCTTGTCCAACGGAATGACAGTCAGCAGCGTATCCCGGCCATTGAGCCGGATGGCCTTCACGGCTCGCTCCACGGCCGCGTCCGTGGCCACTGGGACGTCCGTCTCTTCCAGCTCTCGCTGCGGCTGCATAGTGCAGTTCCGGTGATGTCCGCAGAAATAGAGGGTGTGCAAGGAGCAGAGGCGGCCCAGCTCGTTGACCCGTGCGCAGTTTGGATCGAGCACACACTCGCCAATCGTTTTGTCCCCTGCGTGGAGACGGTCGCTCTTCTCAGCCTCGCCGTCGCGCTCGTCCGGCACAGTTTCATTGCTTTACCGTATCTCTCCAGGAAGGCTTCTCGTTCGCTTGCCTTCATCGGCCTGCAAGGGGGTTTGGAGAGTCAGCGTGGTCATTTGCAGCTCCTAACGTCACCAAGCGCACTTGCTGCGGGTGTACTCATATCCAGACATGAGGCGCTGAACGGGATCTCTTGCCAACGCGATGTTCGCGACGAACTTCGGCGTCTGCAGCTGCCGGGACGAAGGGACGACATGAGCTTGTCTGGCACATCTTTGTAAAGCATCACCAACATGAACAACACTACAGACGTGTGTGCAAGGGTACCTCCCATTTCTGGAAGCCGTAGCGGGGCTTGTCGGCGCCGGAGTGGAGGAAGACGTGGCCCTCGAGCACGTCCTTGTTCAAGTACGTAAAGTCTCGGAAGCCCAGGAACGCCGCAATGTCCGAGACGAAGCGCAGCCCAGGCGGCGCCTTTCGCGTGAGAGCCTTGGTGATCAAGCTGAGGAACTGCTTGGGACTTCGACTCCGGTCCAGGCCCATCACGGCGCCGATGCCAAGCGGGTATTCAGGTAGCGGCACCTGCAACACCAGTCAGGCAATCCCCAAACGTCTCCAATTTCCGCCGGAAGTACCATGCGATACCGCCCAGACGCGGCCAGTGACATGGCATTGGACAACGCGGTCGTGCCAGTCTTTGGTACGCGAATGAAGAGCACTTTCTCCGGATCTCTCCATTGGCACCTTTGGATCTTCGGAGGTCAAACGAGCAAAGTGGGCGGTTTCACGTCGCGCGACGCACTTCTCAAAGGCGTTCACCGCCGTTCCATTGACTTTGAATTGCACCGGAGGAATGCTGGCAAACTTGGATGCGTTTCTGAAGCCACCGAGTCGGCGACAACCGTTTAGATCTTCTGTAGATGGGATGTCGAAGGGTGAAAACGCCACAATTCGCACCTCCACCTCGAGAGATGCGCTGCCAAGAAGGCCACAAGCGCTGGCAGAACGGCGAGAAGCAGCCAACCGAGCTTCAGAGCCATCGGATTTTCGCGCCCTTCGGATTTCAAACGGCGATTCTGCCGCGCTTTTCAACCGCCAATTTCATGCGGGCGCATCCAATCGCGCCACTTCAGACCAGGAGCTCTCGCGGTTGAAATCGTGACCGATGCCGCGAATCGTCGCACTAATGCTTCTGGCGCTCTTCTGCGGCCGCGCGCGGGCGCTGGTGGCGCCGCGAGCCTCGCGCGTGGCGCGCGCGTGGCCGAGGACGGCGCTGCGATGCGCCAGCAGCTCTTCGCAGACGGAGAAGTCGGAGGTCCACACGCGTTCCGTTTTCGGGAGACCTCTTTCAGGTGGTCCGACCTCATCTTTCTCTTCGCAGGAGGAGAAGGAGCGGCTGAAAGCGGAGAGGGACGCTCGGAAGGTTGGAAGTGCGTGAGAGTTGAACCTCGACAAGAAATGCGTCAACCCTGCTCTTCACTCCAGGCTGCAAAACAAGCGGCGAAGGAGGCCAAAGCGGCCAAGAAAGCCGCCGAGGCTGCGGCACAGGCTGAGCCGGTGCGCAGCCGAGCCTCGCTTACCATCTTGGGCACACTTTCTCTGAGCGATGGACTCCACAGGTGTTGCAGAAGATTGGCATCCTGGACACAGCGCTGCAAGAGGAGCAGAAGTGTGGAGATTACGACCTCGTGGCGTCACAGGTGTCGAAAGGAGCGGCCAAAGCTTCGCTCTATGGTTGTCTAATGTGCTTGCAGGGCATCACTGGGCGTGAGTTTGTCGATCTTAGTTCGGTATCCTCTGCCATGGACGGCCAGCAGGTGCGTGTGCCAGCACGCGCAGAGGCAGGCCCCTCACAAGCCGGTAACCTGAGACGCTTTGATTTGGGTAGATCTGGATTCGCGCTCGCGTTCAGAATGTGCGTGCGAAAGGTGGCAGCGCCTTCCTCGTGCTTCGGCAAGGCGCCTTCGACACCATCCAGGTGCGCATGTCTCTGATCAGCGCCCGTAGCTCGCCTCTAGATCTAAGGCGCTCCGTCCTCCCAGGCTTTGTTTTTCAAGGACAAGGAGGATCCTGAGATGAGCAAGCGGATGCTAAAGTACCTGGGTGGGCTAAGTGCCGAGAGCGTCGTGGACATCTACGGGACTCTGAAGTCGGCGGAGGCAAGTTTTGGCGTTCCACTGCGCTGGAGCCATCGACGGCTCCTCTGGTTCCTCACTATAAGATCCGATCACCTAACATGATGCATGTCGCGGTATTGCACAGGTTAAGAGCTGCTCAATCAGCGATGTGGAGCTGGCGGTTGAGCAGTGCTTCTTGGTCAGCGCCGCCGAGGCGATTCTGCCGTTCCAGCAAGAGGTTCGCTTGTCCAAGGCGATTGGCAGCCAAGGGGGGCTGGCGGGATTCACACGAGTTCGATGCCACCCAACAGGATGCTGCTCGTACGGCAGAAGAAGTGGAAGCAAGTCAAGGCACGGAGCGACCTTTCCCACGCATTGGGCAGGAGTTGAGGTGCGCATCGCGATTTCTGCAGCGCATCGGCCAGTTGCTATGGACGTGGCACTCCTGATCCTTTCCTTTTCTGCTTTCCTCGCTTCCTTTCCATGCACTCCAGACTAGACAACCGCTGGCTCGATGTCCGTGTACCGGCGAACAATGCGATCATGCGCCTGCGAAGCGGTGTTTGCAGGTGATGTGAAAGCGCGTTGGAGAAGCTGTTGGAGAAGACATTCTTGATCTGGCCAAGTATGTATCTGACGTGTCTCTTCGTCTGGGTCGCTGCCACCAAAGACTCTACCGGGAGTCCCTTTACAGCCACGGCTTCACGGAGATTCAGACGCCGAAGCTGATTGGAGGCGAAAGCGAGGGCGGCAGTGAGGTGTTTCGCACGGACTACTTCGGGAAGCCGGCCTGCCTTGCGCAGAGTCCGCAACTGTACAAGCAGATGGCCATCTCTGCGGATCTGAATCGCGTCTTCGAGATTGGCCCAGTCTTCCGAGCCGAGCAATCAAACTCAAGGTAGGCGCAGCTGCCCCCCAAGTGCCCGCCCGCATCAGGCAGCCGCGCAAGGCTCACATCGGCGCGCCGAACAGGCGGCATCTTTGCGAGTTCACGGGCCTTGATCTGGAGATGCAGATCAATGAACACTACAGTGAGGTACAGTTCGCCCAATCGTTGCTCTTCCTTCAGCGGACTCCGCTGAGCAGTCCGAAACCCGTAGGTCTTCCCCGTGATCCACTCAACCTTCAAGCGCATTTTCCATGGACTTGAAGAGCAGCACGCAAAGGAGATCTCCATCGTGCGTGAGCAGTACCCCACGGTGCCGGCCGTCATCAGCGACGAGCCCGTGGTGATCCACTTCAAAGACGGGTTGGAGATGCTAAGGTGAGCATGACGTGCGTCAGGGCGATTCTAGTGCCCCGGCACGGGATCAAATGATGCTTGTCTTTCTAGGGACGCTGGCGTGGAGGACGTTGAGGAATTCGGGGACTTGAGCAATTCGCAGGAACAGGAGCTCGGCAGACTTGTCAAGGAGAAGTTCAACACGGTATGAAGCCACACCTTGCTTTTCCCCGAGGCACGCACCCGAAGCGCTCACTCGGCTACAGGATTTCTTCATTCTGGATCAGTATCCAAGTGCAGTCCGTCCGTTCTACACCATGCCGAATCCGGAGGTACGGAAGAGGCTGCGACGTTTTCCGAGGTTTCGTAGGTGCAGCCTCGGGAGTCTCAGAGTTCGCTCCCGGCAGGATCCTCGGTATAGCAACTCCTACGACATGTTCATCCGTGGCATGGAGATCTGCAGCGGTGCCCAACGGGTATGCATTCCATCCAGAGAGGCCCATGTACTGCCTTCCCACGGAGAGTCACCTTCTGTCTTGCAGATACACGATCCCGAGCTTCTCAAGAAGACCATTTTGAGCAAAGGGCTGCTCGTGGACACCTTCGCAGACTACATCAAGTCGTTCGAGCACGGCTGCTGCCCCCACGCGGTACGTTTCTTTCTCTTCCCGCGCCTCGCAGAATAATGAACAGCGCAATAAAGCTCCTTCGGCGCGTAGGGAGGTGGGTTCGGGCTGGAGCGGGTGGTGACTCTATATCTGGGTTTGGACAACGTGCGCAAGTCCGTGATGTTCCCCCGCGATCCAAGTCGTCTGACTCCGTAGACCGATGACCTTTTGCGAATAGTAAGCACCGACGCCGGGGTCTGCAGCCCTTCAAGAATTCAAGAATTCAAGAATTCAAGAATTCAAGAATTCAAGAATTCAAGAATTCAAGAATCCAAGAATCGGGTTGCAGCCCTGGTGACGTCGGCGTGCAAGTTCTGGTAGCAACGTGTGTTGACGCAAGAGCAATCTCCCGCTACGTGTCTCTCGAGTAGAAGGTGACGTCGTCGACGCCCCAAGTACTCTGCTTCGTCATGTGCAGCCCGGCCTCTGCTATGACCTCCTCCGTCAGCAAAGACGGAAGCGGGTTCTAGGCAAAGACAAAGGTGGAAGGTCCTGTAAAGGGCCGCAGGAACCTATGTGCGAGTACACCGGCAGCAATGCATCAACCTACCTTGAAGACGACCGCGGCGCGCACCAGTATCATCTCATCCACGACTTTTTCGCGGAGGAAATCTAATGCGGTGGTGGGGCCGCCTTCGACGAGCACTCGGTGCACTTCTCGCGCCTTCAGCTCGCTTAGCATGTCTGCGACAGAGAGTCTTCCCATCTCTGCCTCTCGTCAGCTTAACTCGCCGCCCTGCTGGCCAGCACGTATTCTCTCACCTGTACGCTTCAGCTCCACCACCTCCACGTGCTCTCCGGCGTCTCGAGCCCACGCGGGCGCTGGAGAATCGTCTGCGCGGAAGAAGAGGCTCCGATGTCCGTCCGTCACAAGCTTGGCAGTGGCCGCAGTGCGCATCCTGCGCGTGTCGGCGAGCGTTGTTTTTCAGCTTCTGACACTTCTTGGCGACAGAGAAGAGGCAAGACAACGGACCTGGGGTCCACGACCACTCTAAGAGGCTGCGGCGTCTCCGCTGGCAAAGGGACTCTCCTCACTGTGAGGCTGGGATCGTCTCGAAGGACCGTTCCCACGCCCACGAGCACTGCGTCCATTCCGCTGCGGATGCGATGCACTTCATCCAGCGCTTCGGGGCAGGTGAAGCGCTTCGGTCCGTCTGAGAGATCATCGACTGCGCCATTCTGCGAAAGGATCCAATTTCGAGGTTGTCAGGGCTCCGAAGGAGATCCCGGCGGGATCCTAGGATTCCAGGATGCGCGCATACCTGATCGATGGCCACTTTCAGCAACACGAATGGCCGACTCTGCAGAAGGCCGAACAGCAGCCAGACGAGACGCATCATGCAGATTTGGCGCCAAAATTCAAACGCGAAACGGGCGATGCAAGAATCGCAAAAGTCAACGGATGCGTATATTTTGAATTTTTTGAAAACTAGGCAAAAACTTGACAAAATGAATTATTCAAAATAATTATTAGCGTATGTATTGTTATTTTGCCATATTATGCAACAACGGATGCGGAGTAGACGCCGAGAAAGCGTTCAAAGAGCACCGTTTGGGGACTCAAGAGAGGCGCCAAGTGGCCAGGAAAAGGCGGAGATACACAGTACGCAAGTCGTGCGCAAGTTTAGTAGTTGTACAGCGTCGGGCAGTTCAGACGCGCGGCAAGACCGCGACCAAGCGCTTCATCGAGGATCCATTCGGCAGTCCAACGCACGCACCGCACATCCAGTATGGACAGAACCACTGAAGACATTGGGGACAGAACAGCGGAACGGAGCTTTGGCTAAAGTGGCCTGCTGACGTCTGGTGGTTCTCCAGCCTGCATGGGCTCATCCTCTCCGATCTCCGCTTCCAGAAAGGCCACGCGATCTTCCAGAGACACCATTCGTTTCTAGAACAGCGCAGAAGTCGTCAGTCTCTCCACGCGTCTTCACCAAAGCTTCGAGACGAATCGCACCTGCAGCGCTTGCATCTCTGCCTTTTGGGCGTTCAGATGCACGAGAAGGCGTTTGTTCTCCGCCACTTGCAGACTGAAGCGGTGTTGATGCTCTTCTTGCATTTCCCGCATCTGTCACCACGGCTTTAGTGCGCGCGCATCTGGGCGTAAGCGCCTGACCGCGCCGCACCTGCTTCTCCAAGCGCTCTTGAAGAGCTGCCAAAGCCTCTCGGAAGCCACTCTCTCCCTGCTTCGTGCTTTGAAGCTGTGTAAGAAGCGCATAAGCATGAGTTTCAAGACCGCCGTGCTCAACTAGCCATGGAAAGGCGCGCACCAAGCCGTCCAAGGTGGCCTCCACCGTGCTGAGTCGTCCGTGATGACGCCGCGAGTCGTCTTGAAGCGACGCGATGCTTCGCTTCATGTTTGCGCCGCCACTCTGTGGTTGACGCAGCGCAAGACGGTCAGAGCCCTTTCGGAGGGTAAACGCGCGCCGAAGCGCCAACGGACCGCCTTGCCGGACACCGGCCGTCCAGACAGCTCTCCTTGCAGCTGCGAAGGCGACAGCATTGTGTCGCTGGCAGATGCTGCTCTCGAGAAGTCGGCGTCAGCTCTGCTGACGCGCGCCGAAGAGACGTTGCCGACGCGTCCAGGAGAGGAGGCTGTTTCCCTTTCCTGGGTTGAGCTAGCTATAGCTCCGGGATCGATCGAGTATCCAGAGATTGTCGCTGGATT
This sequence comes from Pinguiococcus pyrenoidosus, assembly GCA_019677205.1. NCBI lineage: Eukaryota > Pinguiophyceae > Pinguiochrysidales > Pinguiochrysidaceae > Pinguiococcus > Pinguiococcus pyrenoidosus. Next base: position 9,999 of record JAAMXY010000420.1, on the reverse strand, counting down.
TGTAGCTGAGACTTCTTGTCAATGGTGCCTATAAATGGCTCGTGGTCATGCATAGATAGTATAGACTTGGCTCATTGTCGTGCGACGCCATGTGATGCGTGCTGGCAACCCGTATACATAGCAGCGGCGCCGATCCACCTACCTACAACCTTCTGCGCCCTCTGCGTCGGCTTGGAGTATACGAAAGAGAGAGAGAGGAGCTCGAAAGAGGATGAGAGAATCCAATGCAATTCGTGTGGCGCTCTGGCAAGTTCTAAAGGACTGTCGCTATTGCATCTAGCTCGCTGTCTCTTTCTGTCGCCGCCTCTCGGGAAGAGCGTTCGCCGCTCTCCGGCTTTTGCATCTGGCTGTCCGACGCTGCATTCGACAAGAGCACTTGGGCATTTGCTCTCCGGCTCGAGCTCCGGTGGCGCTCTGGCGGATGTCTCTCCCGAAACGCATCAACTTCCGATGCGCAGAGCGGTGGCTTCCACGGCTGTTCCGCCTCTCCAAGGGCGGCGTGAGGGACTTCGGCATTTCTCGACGAGAAGTCTAGGCTTTGGGCACGTCGAGGCAGCGGCTCTGGAACGCCGCTGTCTGGGGGTTCTTCGTGCTGGCATCTGCCGTGAAGCCGGTCTTGACGAGACGGTCTGCTTCCAAGGCGTCGACGCACGAGGCCGTGTCGGAGCGCCAGTAGCTGTGTTCCGCGGCGCCGAGACAGGCTACGAACGTGCTGCCCACGTGATACAAACATGTCTTGTGCCGCGCGTCTTCCGCCAGACGCAGTTGCCAACCCAGGGCCTGCAACTGCTCCAACGTGGGGGAGAGGCCTCCGTCGCTCAGGGCGACGCTGCGGCGCTCCAGCCGCCAGCGTCGCAGGTTCACGATGAAGGCGCCGGCGTCGCTGGCGACCTTATCTTGAGAGGCCTTGGCACTGGCGCAGTCGGGCGGCGACTCCAGCAGACTACGACAGCTCCTGGCGTCGCTGTCGTCGCGGATGTGCGCATGGAATCGGATGCCGCTGTCGCTGGCGTCTAAGTGCGAGAACAGCGTCGGATGCAGATATGCGTCTGGCGCGGCCATCAGGAGCCAAGTGGCGTCCCAAGGACACTGTTGCACGACGTTGGACAGGAACGTCAGGGGCTCGCCTACTTCGCCTTCCTCGTCGGACGCCACGCGAACGCGTAAACGGGCGTCGTCCAACTCGCTCAAGAGTCGGAACACGCCGGATTGCGCCGCGCGCTCCAGCATCACGAAGGCCGTCCAGTCGGTCATGTGCTGCTTCAGCAGCGAGCGCAGCACTCTCTCCAGCGGCGCCAGCGCATCCAGCAGCGGCGCTTTGGGCGGTCGCACCAACACGCACACTTTCCCCGGCGCAGCGATGGTTCGGCTCTCATGAGGCGGCGGCGGCGGCGGCGGCAAGATCGTCTTCATGACTTCATCCACGCGCGCTTTGGACGCCAAGTCGGTGAAGCGCTCCAGCACGCTGCGCTGTCCGCGACGGCCCACTTCATCCAGTTCCTCCGCGCGCATGGTCACGATGCGTCGCAGCTCCGTCTCCAGCTGCTTCGCCGAGTCCAGTGTCGACGGGAAGAGGAAGCCGTCATACCCCGGACGCCGCAGCTGCTCTTCTGAGCCGCCCGCTGGCGTCATGGCTACTGGCGTGCCCACCAGCATGGCCTCCAGTGTGTTGAGAGGGAAGGCCTCGTGGGACGACGCGCTCACGTGCAGCTGCGCATGCACCACGTGCTCCAGCGCGCGCTGCGAGAAGCTCACCAGCTCGACTGCGTCTTCCAGCTTCAGCTCACGCACGCGATCGCCGATGAGCTTGGCGTAGTCCTTCTCGCCACGTCCGCCGTTCACGGACGGCTTGCCGAGCAGCTTGAGCTTCACATGCGGCATCGTCTGCCGTAGCGCATGAACCGCTTCGACTAGCCACAGCTGGCGCTTGCGCGCGCAGTACGTGCCGCTGGACGTGATGACGAAGTCATCCTGCTGCGCCTGGCGCAACTTGCTGGGACTGCGCTTGGCGCTGAGAATGGCTTCCTGCAGCTGCGCCAGCGACGGCGGAGAGTCGGGCAGAGTGGCAAGGAGCTGCTTGAGATCCTTGTGGCGCAGCAGGCCGGCGCGGTCCAGCACCTCCTGGATGCGCACGAAGCAGCGGAACGTGATGAAGCCGCCGAAGTCCGCAGGTGACCAGAGACTGCGCACGGCGTCGGCGACGAACACCACATGGTCCACCTTGCGGATGAGACGGCGGCGCTCGTGCGGAGAGAGCAGCACGGGGAAGTCCTTGCCGTACCAGAAGCCGTTGGGCATGGCGCTGCTGGGCACGATCTCATTCTCGTGCAGCATCCACACCACCTTGGGCAGCGCGGTGCGCACGTGCGGCAGACCTTCGATGGCGTCGCAGAACGTGATGGTGTTGTAGAACAACACCACGGGCTGATACAGCAGGAAGATCTCCGTGAGACCGTGCCAGCTGAAGTCCTTGCGGAAGATGGTGATGGCGCCGTGGTCTCGAAACTTGGGCCCCAGGACGCCGCGGTTCGGACTCACCACCACCACGCGGTAGCCCAGACGGATCATGTCGCTACTGAAGTGGTACAGCATGCGCGGCGCGCCGTCCACGTCCAGGCTGTGCGTGAGCAGCAGCACCGTGGGCGGCGTCGACGCGCTGGCCTTGCGCACCACGTCGGCGTTGCGACTGGACGACAGCACGTTGTGCGTGAGCGCCTTGGTATTCCACGTGCCGATGTTGCGGTTGGTCTTGTAGAACACGAACTCCAGAGGATGCGGCGTGAGGCCGGCGTACCAGCCGTCGGAGTAGAAGATGTCCAAGTCGACGTCCCTGCAGGTGTTGAAGCCCTCCTTGTTCACTTCCACCACGTCCTCGCGCGGCGCCTCGCGCAGGCCGCGGTAGAAGTTGCGCCAGTCGATGCCAACGTACTTGGCCTGCATGGAGTTGCTGTTGAGGTTCTTGCGCAGCACCATGTGAGACCAGCGGCCCTCCCTGCGCACGGCCGTGACGTAGCTCTTGGAGCACTCGAAGATGGAATTCTGCATGCCGACTTGCAGGGCCTCCTTGGTAAACGCCATGGCCATGGTCATGACGTGCGGGATGAGGCGGCCCATGCCGTCTGGGCAATTGATGGCCAAACCCACGAGATGCGTGTCGGCGCTCAGCAGCGCCAGCATGCTCTCCGTCCAGTGGCGCCGGAAGTATTTGGGCAGGAAGGGCCCTCTCACGCTGGAGTTCAGCAAGAAGAAGTAGTAGTGCTGCTCCGAGCGCTCCGCCAGGCCCACGCCCCACGAGCCGAAGTCGAAGCAGGTGTTGTCGCGGTGGATGACCTTGAGGTTTTGCAGCTCGGGAAACACGATGCTGGTGTCGCCGTTCACCACGATCACGTAGTCCACGTGGCTGCCGCTGGGCAGCACGGCGTCGGGCACGATGGCCGTCTCTATGAAGAACAGCAGATTGGCCTTGTACAGGGCGTTCTTCTCATAGTACGCAAACACCACCAGGATGCGCTGCCGCTGCGCCACCAATTGGCGCCGGTGGTCGCGCGGCTCCAGGTGTCTGCGATTGAGCTTGGCGCTCCACTCCGAATAGCGGCTGACGGAGATGCTGGGTCGCGGCGACGTGTTGGGCAGGAACAGCGTCTCGTACGGGTGCACGTCATAGCGCACCGGCAGCGCCGCCGACGCGATGGCGCCGGAGCAGTCGCGGCCCTCGAGGGAGCCGTAGAGGATGAAATGCTCGCGCAGCTCCGTCCAGCCCATACCGCGCAGGTCGGGGTACTTCTTGCCGTAGGCCTCGTAATCACACTTGTTGCCGCAGCCGACGCCCTCGGGCGGCTCGCTGCTCATGAAGGCGTCCTGCGCGGCCGCCAGCGGCAGATGCGCCAGCTGCGGATAACGCGCCTTCCAGTCCGGCCAGTCGCACGTGTCCAGCACCATGACGCAGATGTCGGCCTCGCGCCCGATCCACCGGCGCCAGTCGATGCCTTGCGCTTGCCCGTGCAGCGCCTCAAAGTTCAGGCCCTCCAGCAGCAGCAGCCGCAGCAAGTTGGCGCGGCTCACCTCGAAGTTGCGGTACTGCAGCGTACGGAAGGCCGCTGCAGTCATGGCCAAAGGCCCATGCTCGAAGCGCGGCTCGTGAGCCTCGCAGCTAAGCTTGCCTCCCACCAGCGCCAGCGGCGCAGCCAGGCGGGATACGTACGCGTCGAACCAAAACTCCAGGCCCGTGCCGGCCCACCACTTGGGGAGGAAAGGGCCTCTGGTGTTGGAGTCCGCCAGCACGAAAACCTCGTACTCGCCCCACGAGAAGCGGTCCACGCCGCATGCGTTCACACCGAAGCTAAGAGAGCGAGAGCACGTGGGCGCCGCCACGAAGTGCAGCTGGTGGCCAGGGGGGAAGCGCATGGACTGCAAGCGCGCCTTGAGGTCGTCGCAGCCCTGGCAAGGCTCCTGCAGGATGAACACGTGCGCCACTTGCCGCTTGACGCCGTCGGCGTCAGGCTCTCGCGCATCGGCTAGCAAGTCGGCGCGGAAGAGCGCTGCTAGCGCGTTGACGTAGAACTCGAAGTTGGCGCGTTGCGGCTCCCCGTCCTCCACGTGCGAGTAGTACACCACGGTCTTCTTCAGCACAGAATCCTGCCAGGCCAGAGCTTCGACGTCCTCGATCTCCTCTTCTTGCTGCGGCGGGGTGGCCGTCTTGGGGGGCTCTACCGCCGGCGTCTCGATCACGGGAGTGTCGGTGGAGTTCAGCTCTTCCTGCTCCGACGCTGAGGCTGCGTCGTCGGGCCAGCGGTCCATGCTCTCTCCGGCGGAGTCCAAAGGCAGTAGGCGCCCTTCCACTTGGGGAGGCTCCACAGCATTGGTGCCGGACGAGATGGGGCCAAATGACACGTCGCGCGGTGGACACGGTGGTACCTGTAGTTTTGCGTTGTCACAAGGCAACACGCGAAGAGAGATGCATATGCGTCAGCTGGATCAGTTGGATCGGATCTGTCACCAGACTGTTTTTGCACGCCTGTCTCTGTGTCTTTCGTTCTCTCTCTCGTTTCATTCTCTCTCTCGTTTCATTCTCTCTCTCGTTTCATTCTCTCTCTCGTTTCTCTCTCTCTGTCTCTCTCTCTCAGGTTCTTCCAAGAATCCAAAGTCCAGTTCTCTCACCGGTGCATCGACGCGATCGCACTGTGGCGCCGCCGAGAACGCGGGCGCATCGGAGCGCGCCATCTTGGGAGACACCAACGTCGACAGCGCCGAGTACACCGTGAAGCCCACCACCGCCACCAAGAAGCCACATGTCACACGCCGCAGCCAGCGCTTCTGCCGCCGCGTCCGCGGCGCTCTCCAGCGGTTCCGCATTCTACTTCGTGACCGCGGAAGCGAATCCTGCGCTTGATGCCCCAACCACGCAGCAGCAGCTGCGCTCGCTGCGCAGCTATCGCGTGCGCACAAAGGCGCGTCGCCCGAGGCCGGCCTTCTTGGCTATGCGGCTTTGGAAGTCTTTTGGGGCGAGGTCAGCGACGGCCGGAGCCGCGCGGCGGACGAGAGGAATGGACGAGCGCAGCGGCGAGGCACAAGCGCTGGACTGGCGCAAGCGCATGCTTCGCGGGCGGAGCGATGTGGGTCGAGTGCCACTCCGGCGCACAAGCGACGCCTACGGCAGCGAGATGGCGTCGGGGGCGGCCGTTCTGGGCTGCTGGATAGCGGATCAAGGAAGTTCCCGCGACCCAATGGATGGCAGGCAGAGTGCTGACCAGCTAACAACCCTCTTGCATAATGGGTTGGAAGAGCCACCGAAGCGGCCAATATGGGAGCGGGAAGGATTAAAGATGCCCGCAGCTCCCGTGGCGAAGTATAGGTGGACTCCCTGGCTAGACGAGGCCTTTTTGTGGACGTGGATCTTTCGGGAATCCGACCTGGTCCTTCTCCTGGCTTCTCCAACCCCCCTACGGGATGACTGGACGGGATCAAGCTTCTGTCTCGCAATCAATCCAGGACTCGTGGCTTCCTTCTTCCGCATTTTCTGCCATATTCTGTCAAAGTCCGCGACCTTCCGCATGTTCGAATGTAGACTTTTGCTGACCTTCGCTCCGGATCCGCAGGATTTCGGGCGACTTCGACATAGAAGTCAGCAACTGCCGACTGGCAATCCGCTCTCGGGAAGACTAACGTGGACGAAGTCGGACAGAGCTGACAATCGTGCAGGAGGACACTCGACAAACACTTCTCTCTTATTTTTTGCTCCGTCGCACTCTCTTGACTTCCTACAGGGCAGCATAGACCTCCTGCTTCGCTAGGAAGGCTGTGACGGGCAGGACGCGGTCTTCGCCGCCATCTACAAAGATGACTAGCATGGCCGAGAGGATGTCGGCGCCCAGGCGACTCACGTTACCGACCGCCACGCTCGACAAGCACTCCACCGTGATCGTGAGGCTGCCGCCGGCGGGTACTACGCCTTCCATGGGGGAGAGCCTCAACCATGCGGGCACGCTGTTGCTCGAGATCCGGAACGGCACATCGGGCGCTCCATCCGCGGCTTGGTCTCGACCGCCCACGATCGCCGCTAGAGATGGGATTTCGGCATGAAGCATGAGGGATCGCTGCTGGTCCTGCTCGTAACGCACGTCGGAGAACCACATCGCCCTCTCGGACGGGCGAAGCAGCGGGATGGTTCGGCACTCGGAGCGCGCCCTCTCGCTGATGATCTCTCGGCATACCTCCAGACGCCGCTGCTGGTCGATCTTGCGCACCTTGGCGTCGAACACGGCATTCACCGGCACGTGGTCGCTGATGGCCAGGCCCATGACGGCACGGTACTGCAGCAGCTGGACGCTCTCCCGAAAGGCCTCGTTGGTCTCCCGCACTGGTCGTGGGTCCACGGAGGCGAATTGGTCGTACGACACCATAGTGCCGGGCGGTTGCCTCCACAGCACGCGGTCGCACCAGGAAGGACAGCGCATCTTCTTTTCTGGGCGATTGTCGTATCTCTGTGGCTTCTCGCCCGGGATATACTTGTAGGTCGGGCCAAAGCGCAGGCGGCCCTCGTGGAAGCCGCGGAAAGACCGACCGGCCGAGCGCTCCTGGTTGAGCTGGTCGAGCTCGATGAGCTTTTCGAGGCCGTCATCCCCGGAGTTGATGAGCTGGTAGACCTCATCTAGCTCGACGCCCTCGACGATGCGATAGTTCAGGTCGCCCATCCAGAACACGAGATCGTGATCAAGGACGCACTGCATGTCCTCCTCCAGGTTGCCATTCAGGCCCGACGAGGCGCCGTCCACACTGCCGCCTTCGGCCTTCTCTTCGCGATCTCCCGTGCTATCGACCGATGCCGACACGGCACCCTGGAAGGCCAGCAGGTTGCCAAAGACCCCCCTAGGCTGCGCCTTGTCCTTCTCCCCGGGCAGCCCTTCTTTGGACAGGATGGGCGACGAGAGAGAGTTGCTCAGGTTGCCCGGTCTCAGAACCATGTTGCGAAAGATTTTCTTGGTGGCAATGTTCTGGAAGTCGCCATTGCGCTCGGCGACCTAGAGGAATCGGTTTGTTGCCAAGAAGCAACGTGATTAAGTCGAGCCAGGGTCCCAACGCTTTTGATTCGAGGGGAGGAAGGGGTCGGCAAGACAAACCTTTGACCGATGTGCGTATAGATGCGACGACACGAAGGCCACTTGCGTATCATAGATATCTGCACGGATGCAGACGCCTCCCTTCGAAGCGGACATCGCGCCGACGCGGTTAAAGCATAATCCAGAATCAAGACAGAGGCCAAACCAAGGCCACACGTCCCGCCCTACCTTGTTGCCCAGTCCCCCGGCTCCCGTCGGGACGATGGACTTTTGGATACCGCTGATGTGCGGGATGAGCTCGTCACTCGCAAATACGAGGAGGCAGATTCCCACCTGCGGCATTGCATCAGTGTCTTGCTGCTCCCAGGCGTTCATCGCCGCAGCAACGTACCATGTGCTTGGCCGCCACCAGCTCGTAGCGCTTGCCGCAGGCGCCCCCTTGCCTGGCGATCGCGATGCGCATGACGTTGCTCCACTTGTCCATGTTCCCCTTGGCTTTCCCATCCGTGGCCGACTCCATCATCACATTCACCGCACTGAGGTCCACCATCTCCTGGAGCCCGATGACCAGCATGTCGGGCACGGGGTCCAAGCCGCAGTTGATCCAGTTGCCCAGGCCGTAGTAGTCTTCTTCCACTTTCCCATTGACGTTCCAAGTGCCGCAGAAGATTCGCACGGTCTGCATGCTCACGAAGTCGCCGCGGCGCTCTTCAAAGGCCTCGCGAAGGTGCTGCCGTCGCGCGTGGCGCACCCGCGTGGCACTAAAGCGCTCCGTCTCCTCCTCGTTCAGCCGCGCAAACACGCGGTGGATGGCCCCCGCACTCCGCCTGGCAAAGCCAGCTCCCAGAGGCCCTCCCGCAGCCAAGTTGGGGGTCTGCAGCTGCTGCCGCACCATGCCAATGTCCAGTCTCCCGTTGGACGTCTCGGAGGAGCGGTTCGACAGCGACATGGATGCGACTTTCCTGGGTGGGGCCTGCCCGAATTGGGGTTGTGACATGCATCAACGCTCCCATGAGCACTGAAATTCGACGGAAAAGCAGCGAAAAAGCTGGAGAAATGCGCTCTTTTCCGGGCTTTTCTTCGGGAGAAAGGCGGGAAAAGGCGCAGAAAGGCCGGGGTTTCGCACCTTGCGCGCGTTGGAACTGTCATTTGGCGGCGGAAGTGGCGGCGTCGAGTGCACAGGCGCAGGAGAGGCCGATCGGAACACGACGCCACGATTGGTGGGCTGTAGAAAAGCGGCAGCAAGCGCGTGAGAGGGGAGCGTTTCCAACTGCAGCCCTTGGCGTCGCTCACCTTTAGCCGCTGAACGCGTCGCGGCGGCACAAAATTGGACATGCGGCGTAAGGGGAAAACCGGGGAGTATCAACGGAGAAAGCGCCACCGAAAACCGCAGTTTACGCCCAAAATGAAGACTTCTCGACATGAAACGGTAAAAGGCTGGTTGAGGCGCATGGAATTTGCGCATAGCAATGGTGGATAGTGGGGAAATGGAATCTGACCAATGAAAGGGTGATTTGGTCGAGGAACTCATTTCCTGTATAGACATCATTGGATAGATATTCAGAATCTATCTCTTATCCGAATATCATTGGTGTAAAACTGATATCCAACTTCTTGAGTATCATATGTATCCATATCATAAGTACCTCAGAAAAGCTAAACCTTATTCCTGCCGTAATACAGCTACCTTCCCTGCGACCATCGCTTTTCCCGCGCTTTTTGCGTCTCAGCAGCTCTCCTTTTCACCATGTTCGTCGCGCGCGTGCGCGGCGACCGCCCGCCCGAGTTCCTGTACCTGTCGCCCAGCGCGCGCGTGCCGCTGGTGGTGGAGCTGACGCACGAGGCGGCGAATCAGCTGATCAAGCACCGGCACAAGCAGTCCTTAACGGCGTCATGTCGCGGCGCGCAGTTGCATATCTGGCGCAGCGCGCACGCAAACACCTTCTACGTCAGTGGCAAGTGTGGCGCGAGCGCACACAGCATCGCGCCGCACGACGCCAGCCTTCTGAGGCGCCTGCGGGCGCAAACCAAGCTGGCAGCCCACGGCCAGGTGCGTCCAACTCCGGAAACGCCGC
>JAAMXY010000418.1:20478-41115 GCA_019677205.1 Pinguiococcus pyrenoidosus | reverse complement strand
ACGGCGATACGGGATTTCAACTTGATTTCCTCCAAAGCACCAATGGTACGGAGGAGAATCGCCATATCCTCTGAAGCATTTGCGGATAAGGATCTTTTTAGATTTGATTTCGGACTTTCGCGCTTCTTTGGAGCGACGCGACGTCGTGAAGGCACCGCGCGCCGACGGCGAAGAGGAGCGTCTGCTCCGGCAGCGCAGTGCTTTGCGACTTGGATCTTCCATGTTGGACAGCGAGTAAGGGAGGCAATCAGGACATCTGTCTTGCGCACTCCTTTTGCTTATCTTGCTGCCTGTGGTGGCTGCTCTAGCCAGTCAGGCAGCCGGCAGCTTTGGCTTGGCGGTGGTGCCTGCTTGCTTCTGCCTTTTGCTGGCGTCACCACGACCTTTCTTGCCTTTGCTTCGCTTTCTCTCCTCTTCCCTCCTCTTGCTCTGCTCGTGCAGCATGTGCACAAGCTTAGCAAAGGAAAGTGCGTGTCGTGCGAAGAGAGCAAGCGGCGCAAAGGCTGATCATCACTGCATCCTCGACCATACTTTGGATCTCTTCGAGAAGCGGGTGAGACCAGTAATGAATTATCATGTCTTCTCCAATTATCATAAAAGTATTATCTTGAGAGTAGAAACGGATGATGATCGAAGACATTTTTCATTGGCGGTAACTCCTCCAACCGCATCCTCAGATGCTGGTCCCGAGTTCAGCCATTGTACAGGCGCATTTCGGACTGTTTCCAAAGACTTGCGGCGTCTCGGGCTGCCCGCGACCGCTTCACTCACGTCGGGCGACCATCCATTCCGTCCAGCGCGCACGTAGGACGCGCAGTTGGAGGGTTGCGAATCGCTCGCCTCTGCGGCTCGGTCTCGCCGCTTCGAAGAGCTTCCTTCTTCGTCCGAAAAGAACAGTTCATCTGCTGGGGATCAGCCGCCTGCCGTGTCCAAGATGTCGTACGTTTCTATGGAGCCACGCGAAGATCCGTACTACGTCGTGCGGAACGACGCGAGGTGAGGAGCGCCACCAAGTGGACTCTACGACAGATGCCAAAGAAGACAACGGGGAGTCTCTCCGAGACGCAGCTGAACAAGTCTTGGTGTGCTTCCAGCACCAACATCGATTTGGTGCGGTTAAAGCACCAGGACTTCATGCAGCAGCTGGAGACCGGGAATCTGGCCACCGATCGACAGCTGAAAGGACTGCGGAGGTGAGCACACCGATCGTCTCTTTGCTGTTCCGTCCTCGTCGCCCCTCCTTCGTAGTTTTTTGCCGATGGCGCTGATGTTTTTCCCTTGTGAAGGGTCATCATGCGAGACGCGAGGAAGTGCCAGCAGCAGCTGAAGGATCTGGAGCTGTCGATTCAAATGGTGACGAACAACCGCGGCGGCTTCGATCACATTGACGACAGGGAATTGGCGCAGCGGAGGGAGTTCATCCAGCAGAACCGCGCGATGCTCACGGCCATCCAAGAGGTATGTTCCCGCTGACACGGCATTGGGTGTATGACGGAGCGGAAGCGTCGTCGTCAACGAAGCGTCTCTCCATTGCAGGATGTCGACGGCGAAAAATACAAAGTTCGCGTGGCTGCCGACGAGGCGCGAGCGGTTGAAGAGCTTCGTTCGCAAGGTGAGAAGCGCGGGAAAAGAGAGAGAGAGAGAGAGGGGGGATAGCAGGGAGCTGTGAAAAGCTCGTGGCCTTTGAGATGCTGATTCGCTCGATGGCGTCCTACCAGACACGTACGGAGCGAAGACCGAGGTCGAAATGGGAAACTCGAACTACATCAACCAGCAGCAGGCCCTGACGAAGCTGCGCATGCGCGAGCAAGGTGGGGGGATTCATTTGGCAAATGACCTGCCCCGAATGTGTACGACCCGCTCACCGATGTTTTGCCCGTCTGCCGTCTGTCATGTGTCGCCTCCATCCAGACGAGACGCTTGTGGAGCTCGGGCAAGGGGTAGATCGCGTCGGACACATGGCAGGAAACATTAACGAGGAGCTCATGGCCCAGAACCGCATGCTCGACGACTTCGAGCGCGACTTAGACCGTGCGGAGGAAGAGATGGTGCGTGAGTTTCCAACCTTGCCGCCGCATGCTGTGCTCGCCAGCGGCTTACGCGCTCGATGCCTCGACGACGTCTTCAGGGATTCATGCTGGGCAAGATCGCCAAGCTCTTGAAGACCAAAGATCACTGCCAGATCTTCACGGTCATCGCCCTCTCGTTTGTGATTCTTGCCTTGCTACTGGCTGTAATTTACGGATAGCCCAGATCAAGTCCACTGGACCCAAGAGAAGGAGAAGGCGGACGCGCTGGGCGACCTTGAGATCTCACCGGACGGAGAAGAAGCGAACTAGTATCTTGCGTCGATTCGTCCATTGCACTAAGCGCACACTTTAAATCTTAATCCAAGCCTGACAGCCCCGACGCAAAGTGAGCTCAAAGCAATGCGGCTGCTCTACGACTCGGCCTTTGCCTCCTTCTCCTCCTTCGGGGGACCGTCTGGCGCAGCCGCAATCGCCTTATCCATCGCCGCCTTCTTTCCCTCGTCCACGCCGCGCTGGAACTCCTCTGGCACCTGAAGGACAAACGACCAGCAACATTAGTCACTTCACTTCACTTCACTTGAAGGAGCGCGTCTCGCGCCTCGCGTCTCGAGTCTCCGCCGCCCAACGCACATCTTTCAACTCCCCCGCCACTTTGCCGAAGTCCCCGGCAAGCTTCTTCAGGTTCTTCGGGCCCACCACCGCAGCGGCAATCACGGCGATGACCACCAGCTCGGGCGTGCCCAGGCCGAAGAGGCCCATCTGCACCGCGCCAGACCGCGGGCGGGCGCTGACAGCGCTCTGCGTCGTCCCGCAGGGAAGCACGGCCGATTTCAGAGGCAACTTCGGCATGGACACCTTGAGCGCGCTCCGCGGTGTCACGAAGGCACTCGAGAGGCCGAGACAGCCCAGGAAGAGCAGAGCAAGGAGCTTCATCGTGGCGTGGGAGGCGGCGATGCAAGGAGCAGTCTGTGGCGTCCACGTTGAATCTGCCTCCAAAATGCCTGGCCTTCAGTTTTGGGTTTCGAGTTGCAGCGGCGCTATTCTCCTGTAAGCTTGGCGTTGTTGAAGCGCGGGCGTTTCGGATCAGCTGACAGCGCGATCCTCTCGCCTTTGCTCGCGGATCAGCTGACCGAGCCGCCGCCCCGGACAGACGCGATGGCGGACAGAGGCGACGCCGCCCCGAGCGGAGCGCCACAGGGTATTCCCCCCCAATGTCTCTGCCGGTCTTTTCCCCCGAAGAGCTCCAGAGGGACGGGGCGGGCCGCATCCTCGTCGCCGTGGGCGACAAGGTCTTCGATGTGAGCCAGGGCGCCCGCATGTACGGCCCCGCCGGACCGTATTCCTCCTTGGCAGGTCGGGAGGTGGGCTTCGCCCTCGCATCTGGCCTCACGGAGGGCCCCTTCTTCACGGCCGTGCCAGCGAGGCTCCGGGCCAAGCGGGACCGCTGGCTGGAGCGGCTCAGCCTCAAGTACCCGGTCGTGGGCACCTTGAACCCAGAGGCCCTGGAACACCTCAGCGATGAGGAGGTGGAGAGGCTGCTGGCTGCCGCTCCCAGCGTGCCCCACGGCCGTATGCCGGCTCATGCCAGGGTGGCGGAGAAAGCGGGAGAGGAAGCTGCGGCGGTGTGCCCCCTGGGATTCGGAGCGAACAGCCGAGGCAGATGCCCGGGGAGCAGCGACATGCAAACGTACACCTTACGGAGTCTTCGGGAGGCCATCCCGACGGAGTTCGGCGGAGAGGCGGCCTTGGAAGACAACCTGGAGCAGGTCCTTCCTTTCAGCGTGGGCGGGAAGGTGCTCGACGGCCGGCCAGCTCTGCACCTCTTCCACGAGGGAAGCGTGGACGGACCAACTGCGGAGGGATCTCGGCGACCGCCCTTGCATGGCTGCCTTGGTCACGACATAAGCTACTGCATCGCGAAAGGGGTCCAAGCATCTGAGGAGACGTTGGACAGGCCCTTGGAGGGATTGGATTTTGACGAGCAGAGAAGGTTGGCCGAAAAGTCGGCGAAGCTAGAAGATGCCTTGCCCCTCCTTGGATTTCTTGCCGAAGATGATCAGAAGCAGTTGTTTGGCAGAGCAGTTTGGTCGACAGAGTGAATCAAGCGTCTGGTCCGCAGTCCGTGTACATATCCTGTGAGGGGGCCGGCAAGAAAAGTCCATCTTATTGCTCCTCTTGCCAGCGACCCAGGACGACGATTCCCGTCCGAGCGGCGTCCAGCTGCAAAATCCTTTCGCAAAGCTCGCGGGAAAGGTCTCCATCCCTTTCGCGAGTCTGGGCTACCAGCTCTTCAAGCCGCTTCCGCTCAGACGTGCAGAATTTGATGCGATTCATCTTCGTCAATCCGGCGTCTTCGATCTCCTCCCAAGGCAGATCGAACCGGGACTCGACGCACGGGTGTCCAAACACCTCCAAGAGCCTCCGGACGATGGCGTTGCGAGCAGCAACCAGAGTTTCCTCATCCGTCGCGCGAAGACGCACTTTGAGGCAGCCTTCAACTTTCAAAATCGGTCTGGGCCTTGCATGACCGTTCGAGACTGCGGGACTTCCGACGTCGACATCATCGTCATCGTCCGACTCGAGCCAGCTGTCTCGTGGCCGCTTCCGTGTGCGTGGGGGTTTCGGCAGGAGGAGCCTTTCCGACCGCAGCATCTTTCGGATGCCATCAGCTGCTTGTGGTTCCGTCGGAGACAGCCGCGACGCTGATTTGGCACGGCTTTCTCCGTCCAGGGCGCCGTGAACATCGACAACGCATGCCAGGAAGGCGCCATGTCCAGGCACATTCCCGGCGATCCCAGGCAAGCTTGGCACGAAGAGGCCCGGACCAGCACTTCGTACGTCGGCCATCAGATTTCCCAAATTCTTCCATTCTGTCTCCCTCGGCGGCTTACCACTTCTACCAGCCGTGAAATGCGGCGGAAGTCCGCAAAGCTCCGCAAGCAGCAAGCAGAGATCATGCATCGTTCCCTCCCGTTCAGATTGCGGAACAGAGTCAGGTGCTATGCCATCTCCTGCAGCGTATCCAGCTGCCCGAGCTGCCTCTCGCAGATGCCGGCAGTGGTTCACACTGGAATCGAGCTGCGGAAAGCAGAGGATGACATCTGCAGTTGGGGCATCCTTCGGTGCGTCCCGTGCTGCGTCAAAGCTCCTTTGCAGATCTGGACCCTGTGACCCGGCTGCTTCGCAGTGGTCGAGAAGCGTGATAACCCTGGAATGCAGTGGCCATGAGAACCGATCTTCCTTGGCTGGCCGAGGCTCCCCGCAACCCTCGAACATGGGCGGGCGCAAGCACGCTGCAAAATGCACTTCGTCCAGGCCTCTTGGGGGGAGTGGGAAGTTCACCACGAACTCTGCGGCAGCGTCGTGAAATCGAATCCAATGGCGATTGTCGCCAGCGAAGTTCTCGCCAAACGGTCTGCTGCTGAAAACGAGTTCAGATTCCGTCGGGCGCAGCTTTCGCCCGCTAACCTGGGCCCTCCTGCGTTGAGACACCGTCAACGAGAACTCAAGATGCCAACCTCTCCAGGACGTCGCAGCAGAGCCGCCGGGGACACACTCTGCCAGTCGAGGGCTAATCCGGGCAGCAAACCAAAGCAGGTTCTGCTCCTCGCAAGCTTCGTTCGCAACTCGGACCGACGGGCTAAGCCAGCTCGTGCCGAGAATACCTTGCTGGCCTGATGTGTTCAGTTCGGTCACACAGCAGCGCAGAAGACGATGCGCGAGCGACGTCTGCACCAGCGCTGCGTCGAGCTTCTGAAGCGTTTCCTGCAATCGCGCCCGAGTCTGTCCAAGCTCAGTGATTTCGTCCAAAACCAGCTTGGCCGCCTCCTGAGGGTTCAGCGTTCTGCTCTTGACTTCCCCACCACTTCGCAATGCTTCGGTGGACACTTGACCCCAGACCAGCGTCGATTCGTGACACAGTCCAAAGACGAGGATCTTGCAAAGCTCGGAAGTGCCGGGGCAAACGGCCACCATCGAGCGGAACGCCGAATGCTGGATGACGGTTTTTAGATTCTCTCGGGTTGGCGCCGTGGCGGCGCCGGCTTCCGTCCTCTCCCTTTCACGAGAGGACATCCATGCCACCTCACCATCATCCCAAAGCAAAAGCAGCCCAGCTCCTAGCTTCGTGACTTGCAGTGCTTTCCGATCAGGAGCTTCCGAGCTTGCTGCGAGCGTCTCGACCACCCAAGAGGGTGTGCTGCTTTCCTCTTGCGGCACATACCGGGACGCATGCCCTGCCACATCCACCAAAACGAAACCACTTCCCTCGCCGGGAGCGAGAAGCACTTGCTGGAGACGGCAACCCGCTGGACGGCGAAGTGTGCGAAATCCATCACTGCTCAGCACGAAACGATCGCGGCCGACTTTCCTGCTGCGGGCCGCCAACGTCAAGTTGCCGAGGAGCAGAGAGCCGTCCGAACATCCGACGAGGCAACGCAAGCTCTTGACGGCGGCTCCACCTCCAATTGCCTCGTCCCCCAACACTGACTTGGCCGCTTTGAGCACTTCCCACGACGCTGAGGGGCCCTCGCGCATGTTCTCGACGACCGCATTCTCATCCTGAACAGCTCCAATCTCTGCCTGTTCCATCGTCGAACCTTCGGCCACATCTACAGTTACAATATCGAAGCACGTGACGTCTGCACCGCGCAAATGAGGCACTTCCAGCGGGCTCACAGAGTCCAGGGGGAGCGCTTCGTCCTGCCGCTTGGGACTTCGGGGGACGACGAAGAGAACGCACGGCTGCAAAAGTCCCGACGCAGCGATACCGAGGCCCAAATCGCCCAAGTCCACTACTTTGACGTCCTCGACTCCGCAGCATCGGCCTATCGCTGTGTCGACGCGGAGCGGTTGGTAGATTTCTTTACACGGTAGCGACACGCCTCGCAGATATCCATGCTTTGTGGCCACCACCACAGTAGCATGATTCGAAGCGGGATCAAAATGGCTGCAGACGGACCGGATGGCATCAGGGAAGACTATGGTGGCCACATGATCTGCATCGCTACTGCGCTTTGGAACTAACAGCAGCTGTACAGTAGATTGGAAGGCAACCACGAGAACTGTGCCTTCACTTGAGGACCCGCATATCTGAAACCGACTTCCTTGAGGCACAATGGTACGTCCAAGAACCTCCATCGATCTCTGATCTCATGCGACGGATTTGGCGGGAAAATTGAAAGCTCTCCCGTATCGATCCTGCACGGTTCTCTGCGACGGTTACGTGCTTGACGACATTGAATTCTTTCAAACATCCTTTCATCGGATTTAATTGGACCGATTTTTCGAAAATCGGGAACATCAAATCCTTGATCGTGCTCTTTTATCCGTACATAAGGAACTGCAAAGCACAGAAAATCGTGTTCATCTCCGATTGTTTGAGTTTCAATCACTTCATCTCAGCCGCATTTGAGCGCCGCAAACTTGCGACTCTGCTCAAACACCGACACCGATCCACAACAATCTCAAAGGTGAGATGTGGTGGTGGCCTTAGTGTCTTTTTTTAGTTCCGATGGACGTCAGCGTTCTGAGCAGACTTCGAAGGGCTTTTCACGAGTCTTTCGAGTTCCTCTGGATTCCCACCAGAGAAGATCTTGTTGTGTCCGTTTTCCACCGTCAGTTGCGCTGTTGTGTGACCCTTCGTCTTCTTTCCGACTCTAGGTTTAGCCTAGGTGACAGGAGAATGGCCGAATTAGGGGATGATCTACTGATCTCCGGCGGCGGAAACTCCCGAAATGTCGACGTTTCCGTGGACATGATGGATTACGCGTATGTGGATGGCTGCGACGACGTCTCCACGATCCGCGCCATTCTGCGGAAGCTGAAGCAAGAGGAGGGTGGCCGCTTTCCCGAGCTGGAGCGGCATGTGGAGCAGAAGCTGCTTGCTATTCTGCCGGAGAAGGAGCGGAGCCGCATCATGCGACTTCGGACGCGGCCGGACCCCGGGGACGTCAAGGCCGCTCAGGAAGAGCTAGCGAAGTGGCAAGAGAGTGTCAGGAAGATCGATGCGGAGCGCAGCAAAGGCCGCGGCAAGGCCGCGATTCCGCCACCGCGAGGGAAGGAAGCGACCCCCTCGGCGGGGAGGCCGACCGGACACGGAGGCACGGCGGTAGCTAGCGCACCAGAGGCGTCAGGCAAGCGGATCAGCGGATATGACTTCCAGGCCTGGGAGCGCTTCGATGTGGACGCAGCCATCGAAGAGATCGACAGCGCGGAGGAGAGCAAACAACGCAAGGTAGAGGACGCGGTGGAGGCTGCGAATCGAGTCGCCAAGGAGCGCCAGCAGCGCAGGCAGCGCGAGCTGGAGGAAGCGCTGGAGTCCATGAGGGCGGAGGACTTGTCCGCTGCAGAGGCGACCATGCGTGCCACTAGAGAAAAGCAAAAGGGAAACGAATGCTACCGCGCAGGCGAGATCGACGAGGCGCAGATGTTCTACACCAAGGCGCTTGCTCTGCTTTCGCTTGCGGGTGGCAGCGACGACCCCGAGCTGCACCGGCAGCAGAAGGCGATTCTGTACTGCAACCGAGCGATGACGAACATCAAGCTAGAGCAGCTCCCCAAGGCGGAGCAGGACTGTGACGACGCCTTGGCCTTGGATCCTGCCTACCTGAAGGCAAGACAGCGGCGGGGGATCATCAGGCACAAGCGCGGGAAGTACCTCGGCGCCATCGAAGACTTTGAAGAGGCCCTCCGCGCCAATCCCAATGCGAAGGACGTTGGGAAGCTTCTGCTGGTCACTCGTAGGAAGCTCGAGGAGCTCGGAGGAGGGATCGACGGTCGAAGCAAGGCCTCTCAGAATGGCAAGGCTCTCGAGCCGGTGCGCACGACTCTCAAGAAGAAAGAGTCCGAAAAGGAGAATAGGACCGAAGAGGTTGTGGAGGTGCCCGTCCGGAAAGGCGCTGATCTCACGCCGCTGGCTGATGCCGATGCGACAAGCGTGGTCTCAAATGCGCCACTGGAGGCCTGGCAGGGCGAGCTCCCGGAGCCGCGCCGCTCTTCAGCAAATGGCAAGTCCACCTCAGACTTGAACAATGGTGAGGCGCTCGACTTCACCAAGATTGCCATTGAGGAAGAGGAGGGCGAGGCTCCGGAGCCGGAACGCTCTGCAGAAGCAAGCAAGTCGCCTGCAGCCGTGCCGCGTGCCGAATCCCGTGAGTTTACGCGGATCACGATCGAGGAGGATTCCGAGCCAGAAGGCGATGGGGAAGCGACTGCTTCTGGTGAGGCCGAGGCGGAGTTGGAAAGCCAGGCAGTTGCTCCGCTGAACCCCGAGTCGAAAGAGGCGGAGACTGAGGTCGCGAGGCAAGGCGAGCGGCCGAATGGAAGCACGGCAATTGAGCAGGACGTGGCAGCCGCTGCCGTAGACGCCGACGAAGCTTCAGCCGCAGCCGCAGCTTCAGCCGCAGACGCAGACGCTGCCGCAGACGCAGATTCAGATGAGGACGAAGCCTCGGCCGCTGCCGCAGACGGAGCGGAGGATTCGGGGGAAGAAACTGAAGGTGGCCACGCTGGCCGAGGCTGGCGGTCGAAGGGTAGAAGCACTCTGAGAATGGGTGCGCCGTCCAGCTCGGGCGACCGGCTGGACTTCTGGAAGAGCAAGCTGTCCAAGTCCACATCCACGAGAGCCAAGGAGCGTGCGGAGCAACGCAAGGCCTCCGATGCCGAGAAAAGGATGGGGAATGACCTCTTAAAGACTGGTGCGTGTTTGCACCAGCGCGTGTGTTTTTGTTGCACTTGCGTTCTCGCGTTTCTTACGTCGTGGATCCGAACCAGGTGATGTTGTCGGCGCCATCAATGCGTACTCCTCCGCCATCCGGCTTGATCCGTCGAATGTCGCCGTGCTGAACAATCGTGCTCACGCAAAGCTCAAAGTTGGAGATTTCCAAGGCGCCTTCGACGATGCAGACGACGTTGTACGCGAGGAACCTGAGAACCTGAAGGCGCGCTACCGCCGCGGACTGGCTGCCGTGGAGCTGGGGCAAGTGCAGGAAGGCCTCGATGACTTCAAGATGGTTCTCAGCGTACAACCCAACGATAAGTTGGCCTTGCAGGCCCTGGCGGATGCCGAGCAGCGCGTAGGCGGAGCAAGCAACGGCGATCTCCCGCAGGATGTGGTTCCCGAATCGAATGACAAGGCCGAGCATGACGACACGGTGCAGAGGACGGAAGCAGCGGAGAAGGCGAAGAACGAAGGGAATGCTCTTGTAGCCAAAGGTACGTACTGCGAGGCGCCTCCCGGATGACCGCGAAGGTTTCGCTAAAGCCGCTGGTGTCCACTGGCTCGTGGAACCTTAGGACAGTTCGAGGAAGGTGTGGCCGCCTACACCGAGGCACTGCGCCTCGACCCCGATATGTGGGTCGCCAAGAACAACAGGTCTCAAGCGTACCTCAAGGTTGGGACAGCGGCCGCCCTTCGAAGTGGAATGCAGGATGCCACCGACGTCTTGGCCGTACAGCCGGACAACTGCAAGGCGCTGTATCGCCGAGCATTTGCTGCTCTGGAGCTTGTGAAGTCGTCCGGTGACCAGGAGCTTTTGGACAGCTGCGTCCTCGATCTAGAGCGCTTGTTGGAGCTTTCGCCAGGCAACAAGTCGGCTCAGAAGGCCCTCATGAACGCTCGGAAGGTGGAGAGATCCGCCGTCACTGCGAAGAAGCCGAAGCGCCCTGTTGTTCAGCCAACTCTCCTGGACGTGCCGTCTGAGGAGGAGAAGCTAGGATTCACGACCGTGGACGGGCGTGGGTCATCTGCACCGCCGGCTCCGGTGATTGCTACGCAGGCGCCGCGGCCCGGTGATCGGCAACTGAATGCAACGAAAGCGGCGAACAAGAAGTCCCCTCAGAGTGCTGCGGCTGTCAACGAACGGATCCAGGCGGCAATGCAGAAAGCGAAAGATCGCCTTCGATCTCCGGACGTGGACATCCCGCCACCGCCAAAGAGTCTCTATGAGTTCGAAAGGTGAGGCGTTGTTACATGAGCAACTATGAGGAATGCGCCGCGGTCATCTTACCGGCATGGACACGCAGGGCGTGGCGCAGCTTGAAGGACAATCACAAGCCGTTCGTTCGCTACCTCGCCACCTTCACTCAGAAGGATTTTAGGCGCGTCATCAGGGAAAGCACTGATATGGAGGTGAGACTCGAGTTGCTCATCAACTTGGTCACCAAGAAGATGCGACTCTCAGCAATCTCTCCTAGGTTTACACCAGCATCTTCGCCGCGGCAAACCAGGAGATGGATCCCATCTCCGCTGTAAAGATTCTCTACTACATCTCCCGTACGGATGCCTTCGGCATGACAAAATTGATGCTGACGGGCGAGGATCGCAGCCTGGTTGCGGAGGTAAAGCGATCGCCAGCTCCTGTTCAAAACCTCCCGAGCAGGGCACTCACCTTCCTTCCTTCCGGCCTCCATCAGATCCTTCACAAGGCCGAAGACGCGGCGGAGGATCATGAGGCCCGCTTGCAGCTGATCAGGAAGTGCAAGGCGGCGTATCCATAGCTTCGGAGCTAGTGGTGTTTGGTGGTATCCGCAGGAAAGCATGGCGCTTGAAAGACTCGCGCTGCGTGAAGGATGCTTGTGCTTGACTTCACTTTGCTCTGTTCTTTGGCCCTACTCTTGTCGCCTTTCCTTGCACACCCCTGGTAGCAGAACTTCCAACAGCATAGTATATTGACAGCTTCCATCCGTTGTTATGCATTTATCATGTGATTCAGCTTCGCAGAGCAACGCATGTCTCCAAGGCAAAGCAGCAGCTACAGGGAGAGGCTTCGAAGAATCAGCCGGATGTGGCGGAGGCGAGTGCTCCAGTCCAGCGCGTGCAGTTCCGGGTCGTCCACTTTCGGATCCGCTGAATGGGGAAAGCAAAGACCACAATAAGCGACACATCGTGCGCCAAGGCTTTGGTCAGATGAGAGGGACATCGGACGTACCCGGTTTCGGCGGAAAATGGCCAGGCGTGGAAGGCGACATGTTCGACATGCTGTCCCCCAGTTCGCTTGCTGGCGCCTGTTTCGTGAGCACTTCCGGTGGGCGAGAAGCTCCCGAGCCCCAATCCGCGCTGAAGAACTTTCGCTTGGACCCCACGGGGCTTGGGAGAAACTGGCTGGATCGTGGAGGGCCAGCTGGCGCGTTTAAAGCGCGCTGGGTGTGGGCCGTCCAAGTATGGCCGTAGCCTCTTCCGGGTCCTACTGCATCTGCTCGACCGACATGCGGGTGGTGGTGCCCAAGGGAAGTTGGCGACACCATGGAGGCGATGTCTTGGTCTGCGGCCATTGCCTCAGGTGCGTTCACCGTACGGTGGACAGCACTCACTTGACCGTGGAGGGATCCGGGCTGTCCCTGATACACCTCGGTGGAGTCAGCTCCCCTGGACTCGACCCCAAAAGGATTCGCCTCCGCATAGGCTTGAACGCTCAGCGCTCTACTACAGGGAGGGGGCGTTAGCGAAGATGATGACAAGCACGCTTTGCTCCGTGCGATACTCACGATGGTGACTGCGGCGGCATGTACGGCTGGAACGATGGCCGCTCTGGTCGATCTAGGTTCCTGGTGAGCTGTCGATATGCTGCGAAGATGACGTCTCTATCCGATCGATCTAGTGCGAGAAGCGGCGGGATGCGCCGGTTTTCCTACACGATTTTCGTCTGTCACTTGCCAGTCAAGGTTGCGCAACTCCCTCGGTGTGCCGATGGCCTACCAGTCGCATCGCCCTCGTTCTCTCCGTGTCTCTCGTCTTCCTCATGTTCTTCCGCATGGTCGAGTACCTGCAGGGCCCCGCGTCCGGTTAGGATACCGCGAGCAGGGTGCATGAGCAAGCTGTGCTCCTACCAGTGATTCTTGATTGCGTTGTCGGTGCGGCCTTTGAGGAGCTTCGCGATCTCCGCCCACTTGTTTCCCATGCGCGCTTGGGCCTGCAGGCATGCTTAGCTTGGCGCTCTGCGGTTCCAGCGAGGATCTTTGCTGACGCACCTCGTAGATAATCTGTTCCTCGTCGCGCGTCCACGGCGTCTTCTTGATCGCCGGGTCCAAGTGGTTCAGCCACCTGCCATACCGCCGAGCTCGTTAGTCAAGGATCGGGCCCTCCCCTCTTCCTCGAAAAGTGCAGCAAACCTCGTGCGGCACTGCTTGCCCGTCCGATGGGAGCCGGGCACTTCGTTGGCCAGCTCGACGGCCACCTGCGGCACCGTCGATTTGATATGAGAATCTGCCATGGGACGATCCTCAGGAGCCAAGGGAGGGGCACTCACTGTGCTCCATTGCTTCAGCCCGTGCTTCTCGACGAGTCTAGCAATGGCTTCGTCCTCCTTCCTCGACCACGCCCGCCGCTCATTTTTCCCCTTGGTCGCCATGACGGCTCTCACGTGGTCGCAGCTGAGCAATTCGTCGCCTCGATGGCAATGCTGATTGTAGACGGTGTCTGCCAGCATCAGCAAGGAGCAAGGACGCGGAGTGTCGCTGCCCGTCGCTCTCCGATAGTGAACGAAGTGGCGATGGGAATTTTGAAAACGTGACCGGCCGTTCAGGCGCAAACGATGCGCCACAAGCGCCGCAAGATCGCTGCGACCTCGAAATCTCCTCTTCCCTTTAGGCGCCGGTCCTGCAGCTCCGTCTGTTCCACTCTGGCGGCCAGAAGAAGGGCGCGCTCCTTGGAGACATGTCGCCGCGGGCCGTATGGAGCTCGAGGCACTGGATTCCCGGAATCCGGGACTTTCAGGAATTCGTCGACTGGTGCGGGAACAGAAACACATACCGAGGACACATACCGTATATGTACGTACGTATCATATATACCACTGTATTCTCCTGTAATCCCCGTAGCACAAGAAGTAACACGTACGAAAGCAGGATAACTTCGTGTTCCGCGCCCATTCCTGATTCCCGAAGTCTCTACGCGGGAATTCGGGAATTTGAATGACCTCACCCATGCTCACCAGGCGCTGAGCGGAGGTCACAGGCGAAGTGCTTGCGTCGCCGGCCTGCGTCGCCGGAGGATGAAGGGCCTCGGGTGGACCTGCTGAGGCGGAAGTCGGGCCGCGAGCCCCGTTCAATCACGGTTTCCACCGTCCCGCGTCCTCCCGGCGATCCAAGTGCGAGCTGGCCCGTAACCGCGGACGCATCTGCTCTTCTCTGCCGTCTGTGGAGAAGCATTTGGAATGCCGCAGAAGATTTGCAGACGGACTTCGGGCTGGGAAGGTTGCGATAGTCAAAGCCAATGGACTGGGGCATCGCAGACGACTCCCAGATTGCCCGCCGGAAATGCTAGTGATCGATGGCTTCGGCAACTTCATTTCTGAGTGCCCGACGCAGCCCTGCGTCCGTGTGTCTCTGGATGAGGCAGAGATCTATGGATTTGTTATCTCTTCGGGGGACGTGTGAAGGTGAAGCGAATGAGAGAGCATCAGAGCTCGCTCAACTCTTAACTTCAACGCGAAGATGGTGTTGGCCGTACAGAAGGAAGGAAAAGTTCTCAACAGTTCTCACTGAGAGACAGGTGCCGAATCCTCGAAGAGAGTTTGCAGCCTGCATGAAGCTGAGTGCGCGACTAGACGATTCAGGCACAGCTATCGTATTAAGACTCGCGCACCGTACTACCGGTGTATCCTTCCCGCTCTTCTTCTCCCTTCTACGTGATCTTCATAATTGTCCGTGAATCGGTGAAGATGCACGTGATACCCTCCATCTCGCTCAGCGGTCTTCTTCTGTTGCAGGGTATGCGAATGGAGATCGTGACTGTGTGGATCCACAAGCTCCCCGGCATGTCCACGACGCTGCCCGGCATCCTTCTCACGGAAATCAGAAAGACTCCCCACATGAACATGCCCGTGGGTGTGGTACATGGACATCCAGATCGAGTACAGCGCAAAAGCGCCTACCACAAACGCTGCGGATGCCCAGACCTGGAGGGGAGCGGAGCCTTCTTAGCCTTCCCAGCCTTCTTCACCTCCCCATCCTTCTTCACCTCCTTCCGACGCGCCCCGAGGTTCTCGTCCAAGCGCACTTTCTCACCTGAAAGATGAACTGGGATGGGTGGGGCAAGACGATGCTCATCGCGTAAACGCCGAGCTCCGCGAGGGCGCAAAGCGCGTTCTCAACACTGCCGGCGGCGCTGCGGAAGCGCTCATCTACAATTAGCTGCTCCAGCTCCAACAGGCCCAGATCGAAGCCGTAGAGTCCTATCCGGGACAAGCAGATACATGCCGCGAAAAGGGCAATCCCGGTCGGAACTCCGGACATGACCCAACCTGGTGCGACGGGGTTGGTCATGGTGCTGTTCTGGATCCGCTCATCTTCGTCTTCGTGCTTCTGCGGCATCCACCTCGTTAGAGAAGGGCGGCAGGACTTGATTTGTCTTGTGCTGCCCTACGTACCATGACCGTGAAAGCGCATGCGGCCGCGACGACGCAAAGGCACTGAAAGCCGACAAAGCGAAGGTTAAGCCTTCGGAGCTCGGGGATGATCGTGTTCTCAGCTACGTCCAGCGGTCCCTCCTCCGGAGGATCCGCCTTGCCGCGTCTCAGCATGGTGAAGCAGGCGATGCCTATGACTCCCGCGATAGCACCGGCGCCTCGAAACGCTCCGATGAGCGCTGGAGATACGTCTTCCACCATCAAGTACGCGGTCAGGACCACCCCGTGCGGCGAGAGCGCGGTAAAGAACAAGGCCGCGTAGGAAAGAGTCAGGAGCGGTAGTCCCGACGGATGCCGCATCCAAATCATCCAGGCATTCTCCGCCTTCCTTGGCGAAGCAGCGGCGGGAACCGGCATGGGCTCGCCGGCTTCGGGCACCTTCTCCTCTTCTTCGACGGCCTCCGAGCGGTAGTGCAAACGTTCACAGTCGCAGTACAGCCAGTAGAGCAGACCCACTTCTGGAACGAAGGAGATCACATTGGCTGCCGCAATGAGAAGGAAAGCAAGCTCGCCGTCGGTCGCACAGAACTGCAGCACAAAGCCGGCCGCAATCGGTGCAACGACCTCCGTGACCAAATCGATATTGGACATGGTCGTATTGACGCGCGCCAGGTCGGTCGCAGCCGCGCCTTCGAAGACGCATGGCACCCAATCCTTCTTCACGCTGATCGAAGCCAAGTTCGCCCCCAGAGCTTCGATGCATCCGGCAACAATCACGACAACAAGCAGCACCATCTCGTGGAACCCTTCCGGGTGCCGCTCGCTTACTCCGAACGGCCCGTCATGTGTAGCCTAGCGGGAAGCGCAGGTTAGATCCTGCCGAGCACAACACGTTATCCAACTCTTGACTCGGGTGCCGATTCACACAGGTGCACACGCGGAGAAGACTACTTGGTCAAGGGCGAACCGATCGGACACCTCCCGACCTCTGGCTTGTTTAGGTCGAGAGGGACTCATTCGAACCATGGTCGATCTTACGGGGAAAGAAGTTCCAAGTTCTTCATCATCTCGGAAGAGGCCCTTGCCACCGCATATCTTCTCCTCGCCAGCGTCGTCCCTCCTCACCGATCAGACACCTCCCAGCCTCTGGCTTGTGTAGGCCGAGAGGGAAAGGGTTGAACCATGGTCGATCTTACGGGGAAAGAAGTTCCAGTTCTTCATCATCTCGGGAGGAGAGGGACGGCCATCATCAGGCACCCAGACGCGATCAATGCATCTCACGGTCTCCCACTGAAAGACGCTCTGTGGAAACTCGCTCGGACGCCACCACACTCGCTCGGACGCCACCAACTCAGCAACACTCGGCATCCTGCCTCGGATCCACAGCTTCCACGCTTCACTTCGCACCTTCTTCAGCAGCAGAGCGAGCGAAGCCAGACAGCAGGCCCCAGCCTGCATTCCAGCCCCCACGCAGAGGCCCTTGAAGCGGTTCCATCGGTCCGCCTTGAGCCCCAGGCTGGGAGAGATCAGCAGCTGCGACACGCCGGTCGCCAACCCGAACGCTGCAGGCGCTGCTAGGGAGCCAGAGCTCCACTGCAGAAGCACCAAGGGAGTGGCGAACTCCCAGGCCTTGCTTCCGACTTTCGTGAAGGCATGGCTGTGAGAAATCGGAGGAGACGACAAGACATCAGGCGGCCATCGGCGCTTCGAAGACCTCTGGATCGGAAGTTTGCAACTTCCGACGCTGCGTTTCACGGCTCTTCAGACGATCGGCTTCCGCACGAGTCTCGTGCACGATATGCCTCTATCGAACAGCCCTCTCTTGGCGTCGCATGTCCGGCAGCGGGCTCGCGCCGCCCCCGATAGGTAAAGCCGGAAGCTCTGACCTGAGGTAGAGGCGGGCTTCGGAGCCCGGCGGTACCTTGCCTTGCAGCAGCGGAGTCGCTTCGGAGATCATTCGACAAGGCAGCCCGTCCAAAAGGCGAACGGAACAGCGCCGCTCCGCTCGTAGCGGACTTTGGCGCCATCGCCAACTCAAATGACGCACAGCCAGCCGATTTTTGTGTCCTGTTATCGTCACTTCAAGAATGGAAATAGAAATTCAGGTTTTGGGGGATTGGGGGATCGGCTCCACGCGCGTTCCGGAGCGCTGCGGCGATCATCAAGCTCCACAACAGTACAGTATCCCTTCGGTTTGGTGGCGTCAGACGCATGTTCTTGCATGGCTTTGGAGTAGAGAGCTTTGGGAGCAGGTGCTCAGTAGGAGCTAGAGTACATACTAGTAGGTACGATCGCAACAAGGCTTCATCGCTGATCCCCCCGATCGCGCAGGGGTATCGAGCGCATCATGGGGAGCGAGGGATCGGGCTTTGTATGGACCAGCTCGTGCTTGAACCGATCGAGGCCGAGCCAATCGGCTGAGAAAGCAGACCTCATCGCCCATCCATTCGCCAGTGTGGATACCGACACGGCATGGGACCAAGGGACTTTCCACCTCCCTCCTATCCTACATGGTCTCAATCCAGTTTCCCCGGCTCGCGTGTCTTGCGAGGCTCTGCGAAGAGCGGAAAGAGCCTTATTCTTGCCTGAAGGATAGCTTCCTAGCTTGGGCCCTCTTTGGAAGGGCTCCTCTTCTTGCGTCGGCCTCCACAGTCTCCGTGTTCTACAGCCCGAGGCAGGGAGACCCGCGTCGTCGGCACGGGTGGAAGCGTATTCTCCGCGCCAGTTAAGACCGAGCTCTCGCGCTTCGTTCGGCAGCGCCCCCGTGCCGCGCCGCGTACCCGCTTTGAGCACTTCCGATAACCGTCGAGGCGTCGACGTGCCGTCCGTCGGCCGCTTCGGCTCCCCTCTGCGTGTAGAAGCGATTCGACCCGACTGTTGCCGGCGGATATGTCTTGCGCAGCGCACGAGAGCCCGTCCGGGTTCCGCCTGGAAGACAAGCAAGAAGCGCTCGCGAAGAGCATGAGCCGGCGACCTTCATTCGGGACGGTGCAGCGCAGCGGCATCCACAAGACCACCACGCAGGCCGCCGCGCGGCAGCTCATGCACTCGCGGGCCGGCGACGCCGTCGCGCAGGACCTCCGGTACCGGCCAGCAGTTGAAGACGTGCGGTCTCGAGGCATCTTCAAGTCCTCGGTGGAGTACTCGAGGGGCTCTCTGCAGCGCGGGCTGGCGCGCGACAAGGTGAAGCATCTGTTCCTAGACGTCCAGAACCGCCGAGACAGCGGGGAACTGCTCGCCGCCGAGGAGCAGGGTCTGGTGCGCACGCCGAGCGACCTTGCCAGGGAGAAGCTGCGCCGAGCGCAGGCCGGAGACAACGTGAAGAATATGCTGCGCAACGCGGTGCACCTGTCGGAAGATGAGTCGGGCAAGCTCACGGCGGAGACGCAGACCACGAGCGCCATGCTGCGAGAGAGGGGCATTCGCTTCTCCGCTCAGGAAGGCGTTTCTCGCGAGCTGTCACGGAAGATGGCGGCCGATCGGGTGAGGGACTTTCTTCGGCGAGTTCAGCAGCGCAAGGCTGCGAAGCAGCAGGCGCTGGCGGTCGAGCTTGGGTACGCCCGCACCCCGACGGAATTGGCCAGGGCGCAGCTGCAGCGCTCGATGGCCGCGAATGATTTGCATCGGGCGCTGCGGAACTCGGTGACCTACCACGGCGACAAAGCGGAGCTGGAGACGCAGGCGCACAGCCTTCGGCTGCGCCACGTGCTCCTCTCGCCGCAAGAAGCCACGGCGATCGCCCTGGAACGCGCGATGGCGAGCGACCGGCTGAAGCAGCACATCCGGAAGCAGGAGGAGCAGATGAGAAGCGGCCAGTACTGCTCGGCGAAGGCCTTCGCCAAGTCGGAGCAGGAGATCTACTCGGAGCAGCTGGAGCGCAGGCTAGCGGCCGATAAGCTGCAGCGCTTCTTCCGCAAGGTTTTCCGCGCGCATGGCGTCGGGCAAGGAGGTCTCCGCAGGCAGCTGGCGGAAGCCGGGGTGCTGATGGAGCGTAAGAACGTCACCGCACTGCTCCTTGAGCGGGCGCAAACCGGCGACAAGCTGAATCAGTTTCTACGGGAGAACTCGGAGCGCTAGAGAGCGGCGAGCGAGGTATGATTCGATGCCGGTGTACATCGTTCAAATCTGAAGAAGAGCTGCGCCTTTCTGTATTAGCTCGTCTACTGTACATGGTATATTCGCTACAAAGCCGACAAGGAACCTCGTGAGCCGAGAAGGAGAGAGGGGAAGAGAGAAGAAATGAGAAGAGGAGAGTAGAAGAGAGTGGAAGAGAGGAGGAGAAACGCGCGTCGAGTCGAGAAGCACGTTTTTATACTGGAGCATCTCTGCACGAGAAAGCGCAAACGTAAACGGCACGGGAGCTCAACTATCCTGCATTTCCGTCTTGACTTCGTCCAGTTTCGTCTCTTCGTTGGCACCCTTCTCGGCATCCTTCGCTGTCGCGTCATCCATCTTCGCCCGCTTGGCCTCCGCAGGCGGCGTGTCGAGCGGAGCGACTAGGGCCTGCAGATCTGTCGCGTTATACCTAGACAAACTCACAGGCCTGCTGGAGCGCTTCGACCTCCTCATGGACATGCGCTTATTGCTATTGACACTAGCTCGGTCGAGAGTCATGTGCGCAAGATCCACGCTCTGAGGTCTGCCCGTATTGGCAGGCGCCGCCGAGGCGGTCGTGTGGCCCAAGGACCTCCGCTGTCCGTACATTGGATGCGGCGCACCCGGCATCGGTATCGCCATTCCCGGCAAGCCGAAGCCGCGCGGCGCCATCCCCGGCATCGGTATGCTCGCTCCGCCGCCACCAAGCTTTGCCTTCAGGGCTGCAATACCGCCCCCCTCGCTGGTCGACGCCGCATGCTTCACGCTTTTCCTCGCGGGATCTGCTGGCTCCTTCGCCTGTTGCGCGGCGAGCTTGGCTTTGAGCGCCGCGATTCCTCCCGTCGCGCTGGGCGTCTCCTTCTTCGCGCCCGGGATCTCCGCTCGGCCGGGAACCGCCGCTGGCTCTTCGGCTGGCTTGGCGGCGGCACCCTTTGCTTTCGCGCTGGACGAATCGGCTTCCTGATCAGGCGCCTTCGAGGACGTGAGAACCGCGATCCCTTCCTGTACGACGGACGCGTCCACTTTCTGGCTCGCGTGGCTGGGAGCTGCCTTGGACGCCTCGACCGTTGCCGACAAACCCGCCCCGGTAGCCACTGCCGGCTTGGTCGCGGGAGACCGAGCGGGAGTTGGAGCTCGAGCGGAAGCCGGAGCGGAAGCCGGAGCGG
>JAAMXY010000418.1:0-20409 GCA_019677205.1 Pinguiococcus pyrenoidosus | reverse complement strand
AAGCCGCCCCTGTAGCCACTGCCGGCTTGGTCGCGGGAGACCGAGCGGGAGTTGGAGCTCGAGCGGAAGCCGGAGCGGAAGCCGGAGCGGAAGCTTTAGCTTGCTGCGGCTCGGGCTTCGCTTCGGTGGTGGATTCTGCCGCCTTTTCCGTCTGCTTGTCATCGCGCGACACCAGCTTCCAGAAGTCCTGGCCGCCGCCGACCGCCTTGTCGCCGTCTTCGGTGCGCGCGGCTGCTCCTTCCTGCTTTGAAGTGATGGAGAACTGGGTGGGAGACTGCGGCTCAAGCGACCCCGAGTTCCGGCGCAGCGCCTGGATCCTCTCTTGAATGCTGTCTGAGCGAGTCAGGGAAGGCGTGTTTTTCCGCTGCGGCGGCGGGCCGTTCGATCGAGGAGCCGGCCCTTTCTCGCCTGAATTGGCCCTCTGGAGGGCCGCGATGCGCTCCGCCACCGAGCCTTTTCGCTTTTCGCCCTGTGCAGCGCGAGCCAAGGACTGTTACGGCGGGTATCTTTTGCGCGGGCCGCGCTGGGGACTACCTGAGCCCGGCCAACCGGTCCCGCCGGCTGCGAAGCGCTTCCCGACGTCTGCTGCGCATTGTTATTCAGCTTCAGCGCTGCGATGCGCTCGGCTATGCTACTCATGCTGGCGCGAAGCACGACGCTGGCGCCGGCGTCGGGCAGTGTTCTCTCCCGCGCGTAGGACAGACAACCTTCGTCCGTTTGCGGTTTGCGAAAATATCAGGCGCACCTACAAAAGCAACTTTGTGTCAACCTTGAACTATTTTAAAAATGTGTTCGTTGCAGCTTCCATCTTATTTTTATATTTTGAGTTGAGATCGATATATTTTATGTGCAACGGTCATTGCTAGAGACAGCCAATGGCAATGCGGAAGAGGACTTTGGACGCTCCGTGTGTACTGCAGTTGGTAGTATTTGTACTGTACTTCGCAATCTCCTGTACCAAAACCAAAGCAACCAACTTCACGACCAATCATATATAACAATAGTGTAGATTGTAATTAAATACCAACGTCATATGGGCACTTCATCCATCTCAATGAAAAGGACGCCTTTCTACGGGCCCGCTTGGGGCCATTCGGTGTGGGAGGGCGCTCGTGTGAGCGCCCGACACCCGTGATGTCCCTTTTCCGCTGATTCCTTCCTCGCTTGGACTTCGCTTCATGGGAGGTACCTAGCTTCAGCATGAAAGAGGCCAATCGGGAGCTTCTGCGGCTTCTGGGCGAGCTGAAGCAGGACAGGGACGCAGTTTGGTTCATCGGCGCAGTTAGTCTGGTGAGCGACCGCCTGCGCTCGTCTGCACGCGATCAAATCTGGAGAGATTCCTAGCGCTGAAGCAGACCACGGGCTCATCGTTCGTAACTACGCAAATAACGAAAAACACAGGCGGAATGCCCCGACTACAACGAGGTGATCAAGAGGCCCATGGACTTGGGGACGGTGGAGAGCGGCCTGCAGATGGGGAGCTATAGGTAATGCGGCTCTTTCTGTATGGCCCCTAAGATCCCTTGCGACGAGACCTCAAAGCTTTGGCTGCGCAGTTGTGCAGAGCTCTTCGCTCGCGATGTCCGGCGAACCTGCACCAACGCGATTGTATACAATCGCGCGCGATACCCGCATGTCGCCGCTGCAGCGCAGCGCCTGCTGGATAAGTTCGAGGAGAGCTTCAGCAGGCTCAAGATGAGCGCGTTTTTGAAGCAGAATCTCAGCTCTGGGCCGTACCTGAAGGCCTGCCAGCAGATCCTGACCGTGGTCATTCGTCGCAAGGAGAAGGGCGCCAGTCTCGCGGAACCCTTCCGGCAGCCCTTGGACACCAAGACGCTTGTGAAGTACGACCTCATCGTCCCGGAGCCGATGGACTTGAGCACCGTCGAGCGCAAAGTGCGAAACAACAACAAGGCGAATGGGTACCACTTCACCTCCGAGTTCATGCGGGACTTGCGAAAGACTTTCTCCAATGCGCTTCGGTACAACTTCGGGCCCGACGCGCTCACGGTGCCCTATGGCCTGCGTTTCGGCGCGGTGCGCCTCCTCGAAATTGTCGAGGAAAAGGCGGAGGCGCTGGAGATGGAGGTCCTGCCCTGCGAGGCGTGGCGAAAGTGCTGCTTGGCCCTGGACAAGCTCATCGAGAGATGCGACAAGCGGAACTTGCTCGACGACTTCGTCTTCTTCGCTTTCCCGATCAAGTACTTCTACGAGGGGGTCGAGCCAGCGGACTACCGGGTCCAAGTGCCGGTTCCCATGGACTTCGGCGAGGCGCTGGCGCAAGTGCTGCTTGGCAAGACCAAGACCGAGCTGGGCTTCTTGCGGGACGTGTTCCTCATCTTCACGAACTGCGAGGATCACTGGGAAACGCAGCGCAGTAGCGAACCCGACGAAGCCGACAGGTACATCAACTCTGCTAGAAGAGTTGCCGGTGCTTTTCGAGAGGTGGCGAACGGCATTTTTGGGCCCGAGGTGGTCAAGGCTGCCGAGACGGACAAAGCCAAGCGGCTGCTGGCAAGGTCGGAGGCGGGGCCAAAAAGAGGCGGATCCACGCCTCCTTCGACGCCATCATCATCGTCATCGTCGGCGGCGGCAGCGAAGTCGGCACCGTCTTCTTCTGCTTCGTCGGCTCGTCCTTCCTCTTCAAGGGGCAACGCCAGCAAAGAAGTGGACAACCGGGCAAAAAAGAAGGAGACGGCCGCGGCGGCGGCGGCGGCGGCGACGGGGACGGGGGCGACTTCGGAAGGAGAGGAGGCAGCCAGGCCTCAAGTCAAAGCCGAAGCAGGACAGGCGGCACAAAGGAAGAGCGCTGCCAACGTCGGGGAGTCGAAGCCCAGCAAGGAGCGAATCGATCTGAAGGGGACGATGAAGCGCGTCCTGGAGAAGCTCAAGGTGGCGAGGTCGACGAACCCCAAGAGCAAACAGGAGTTTGATGTCGCGTCTCCGTTCCTGAAGGCCGTGGATGTCGCACGGTTTCCTCAGTACCCCGAGGTCATCAAGCGACCGATGGACCTCGGCACCATTGCGCGGAACATCAACAAGGGACGATACGCGTCTATCGATGATTTCACCGCGGACATCATGCTCATTCGGGACAACGCTCTCACCTTCAACAAGGACAATGAATTGATGACCACCTGGGCCGAGCATTTTTGGATAGCGTATCGGGGGATTCTCGATGGAGTTCTCAACCCTCCTCCGATGGTGAAGCCGAAAAGCAAGCCTGCGAAGCGTCCGCGGTCGAGCAAGACAGGCACCGTGGCCTCTCGACCCGCGAAGAAGGCCAAAGTCGAGGTGCCAGCCCCACCGGCGGAGTCGCCGAAGCAGGTCGTGCTCAAGCGACCGGTCCCCGGAAAGCAGCCGCGCGCGCCAGCGCCCAAGCTCCCCACGCCGGACGTGCTGAACGTCCTGCCGGAGGATTCGGTCAAGCCCGAGGATTCGGTCAAGCCCGAGGATTCGGTCAAGCCCGAGGCTCCCTCGGAGAAAAAGCCCCCTGCGGAGGACAAGGCCAAGAAGCGGCCTCGCTTCGTTTTCAAGTTCAAGGGGAGCAAGAAGCCAGATGGTGCGAGCAGTGAGGCAGGAACGAGCTTCTCGGGTGACTTGCCGCTGCCCGTTCCGAAGGATTCCCAGCCGGATGACGACGTCTCTGAGATCTTTGACGATGACGAGGAAGAGGAGGAGTTCGTGCCGGGTACGGCGATTGACGAAAGCTTCACGCCGCCCAAAGCGTCCGCCACCAGACCGAAGAAGAAGCAGCGCACCTCGCTGAAGACGACGGCGCCAAAGCTCTCCGGGCCAAAGGCGGGTGCCTTGAAACCGAAGGCCATCGTCATCCCGCGCCGCCCGCGATCGAATGCGAAGCGACCAGGAGGCAAAAGCCCCACCTCCGCGAGTCAGACCAAGTTTCGGGACGATCAGTGGGAGAAAGGCGCCCAGCAGATCCTCAAGAAGCTCGTCAAGCATCCGTGGGTGGAAGCAACGCCCGAGCAGATCTATCGCTTCATGGCACCCGTCGTCGAAGAGTATCCAGAGATTCGAAGCGATTACCTCAAGATCGTGAAAGAGCCGATGGACATCGGCACAGTGCAGCAGAACCTGAACAGCGGGCATTACAAGGCCGCCGAGGAGTTCTTGGACGATCTGGCGAAGGTTTTCCGCAACTGCGTGCGCTACAACGGGGGCAAGGAGGACCCGTTCTCCCGGCGATACAGCACCGTCGCGGCCCACCTGCTGCGGTACGTGTACGATCTGGCCTTGGAGCTTCTCTTCAATGGCGGAGAGTGGGACGCCTATCAACCGAGCGTGGAGGATCGGGTATTGGACGCCATCCCCACGGAAGAGGTTGCTACGGCGTCGGAAAGTGCGCAAGCCTACGGAAACACCATCGAGGTGATGGAGCGCCCTTCGACGTGGGCGACGGACCTGCCTCTCCCAAGCCTCGACGCGGGCGTGCGTCTCCAGCTGCGGCGTGCTCGGGAGCAGGTGGTGCGCGATGTTGAGATCCGAGTTCGGGATAGAGACTGCAAGGAAACGCTCAAGAAGCTTCAGGCGAGCAAATACAAGCATGCGATGCGCTACTTCTTGGACCCTGTCGACCTGCAGCGCCTCCCCGATTACGTCAACTTCGTGAGTAAGCCGATCAGCCTAAGTGAGGTGTCAGCGAAGCTCAGCCTCGAGAAGTATCAACGCTTTGGCGACTTCATGGACGATCTGAGGCTCATCTTCGCGAATGGCATCACCTACAACTCCAAGAAGGCCAGCTTTGATCCGGCGAACGCAAGGGCGCTTCTTGATGCCAAGTACATGAGCAAGCAGATTGAATCCGTGCTTGGCTTGCTGACTGCAGACGTGATCGAGACGCGAGCTCGCGACAAGTTCACCAATGACCTTGCGAGGATTCAGTTCGAGAAGAAGGGGATCATCATCAAGAAGCGGAGGGAGCAGACGGAGAACGATAGAAGGAAAGCTCGCGAACGGGAACGGCTCGCGCAGAGAAAGCGGGAAGAAGACGAGGAGCTCAACGCCAAGCTGCAGTATCGTGCTGCTTTCGACGACGGAGATTACTACGATGAGCTCGACTTCGAGCAGCGGGAGGCCCTGGAGGAGAAGCAGAGGCAGGCGAAGATCCAGGAGAAACGAGCTGTACTGGAGAAGAGGAGCTCGATGGAGTCGATCCTGCGCCAGGGCATCGACGAGTTCATGCGCCGAAGCCGCTCAGCGAAGCCTCAGCCGTATGCAAGGATTCCGGTCTTCAGTCAGATGGCGGCGGTATCGGCGCCAGCACCGCAAAAGAAAGGCTTCACGCTGAAGTTGAAGCGCATGCCGTCCAGGACCTTGGACGGGGATGGCAAGACCAAGAGGACCGACGTCGAGTCGAAGACGCCCGATGGTGGCGGTACTAAAGCGGTGCGAGAACACTCGGCGATGGAAGACAAGGGAGACAACGAAGACGAAGTAGTAGAGGAAGAAGAAGAAGAAGAAGAGGAGGAGGAAGAGGAGGAGGAGGAGGAGGAGGAGCACGAGGGGGACAACGGCGATGCGCTCGGTGATGATGCAAGCCGCGAGAACAGGCCTGGTCAGGCAGGCCCTCCTGTGCTGACTTCCTCTGAGAAGCGACGTGCAAAGCTTTCCGCGAAGAAGCGCCGTCGCGGCCGGCGATTCTCAGCATTCGCCGTGGCGCCGCATCCTCAAGCGGCAGGCCAAGGCAGCGGGGAAGCGGGCTTGAGCAGCGATCATTCGCAGATCGTTGGGATAGCGGAGTCTCCGTTAACCACGGATCCAATGGTTCCGACTTCAGCGGCGCTCCCAAGCCCAGCAGCGAACGCACCATCGAGAGGCGTGATGGTCGACAACGTGAGCAATGGAGCTTCGGCGGCAGAAGCCGCCGTTAGCAGGCCCTCCAAGTCGAAAGTGAAGGTTAGCATAGCTACGCTGCGGAGGAAAAGGCCGCTCCTCCCGACGCGATCTCCCTTGCCAATCTTTGGATTTGGATCGTAGATCGCATAGCTTTTGGTAGTAGCGAGCACTGCGGTAGTGAGCATGGGATTGGACTTGGATCGGAGATTGTAGAGAATTTTGTAGTAACGAGCACTGCGGTGTTTCGCGTGGGAGCAGGTAAGGCAGATCACCTCAGATCCCGTCGGCGGACAGGCTCAGCACAAGAATCAGATCTTTTGTGCTGACGGCTGGTCGTTCTCACGATAAGCCAAGCTCTTCATCGCCCGTCGTCATCATCGCCGCAGCTCGGTCCTGCTTCTTTTGGTATCGCTTCGACCCCTCGACGGGCTTGCCGCGAGGGTGCAGACGGACCGCCAGGTCCACCCACTCCGGCTCCTGCCCCTGCAGCGACACATTGACCTTCAGCGTGTACACCCCGATCTTGTTGAGGGAGGGCACTACAAGGCAGGACGAGTCATCAGGCTTCGATTCTCCACCCGCAGCAGCTCATCTGGGGAAAGCCACCAACCTTCCTCGCCGTCCTCGCCAAGCGGCATCTGCAAGTCCTCCGGC
Organism: Pinguiococcus pyrenoidosus; assembly: GCA_019677205.1. Lineage (NCBI taxonomy): Eukaryota > Pinguiophyceae > Pinguiochrysidales > Pinguiochrysidaceae > Pinguiococcus > Pinguiococcus pyrenoidosus. The sequence goes on along the minus strand of JAAMXY010000418.1, from coordinate 13,899 downwards.
TCCATCCGCAGGCGCACTTTCTTCTCCAGCGCCTGGAGGATATGAGCCTTCGGCGTGTCGCTGTGGCAATTCACGCCATCGTCAGCACGGCGCTGCAAGAACAGCTCCGTCCGCTGGAGCAGGCGCAGCAAGACGTCGTAGTCGTCCCGCTTGACCTCCGTGCTCTGCTCGCTCACGTCCTTGCCAAAGCGCGTCACGTTCTCCGGCGTGGCGTAGGCCGCGAAGCCCTGCGGGATGAGGAAGTTGCGGGCGAAGCCCGCGCGGACGGCCACCACCTGGCCGTCCCGCCAGCCCCTGTCCAGCATGTCCTGCTTCAGGACCACCCGGAGGGCATTCTTCTTCAGGGGCCGATTGTAGCCGAAGGTGTTGGCGCGGTAGTCGCGGGGTTTCCACACGCTGCTACTCAGCGCCCTTCGCAAGGTGTCCGCGCCACGCTTCGTCGCCATGGTCTGCTGGCTGGCGCAGCGGGGGGCCTCTCGCGAGAGGGCGGCGGACGGAGACGAGCACCGGTCCGGCTGTCACGGGGGGTACGTTGCAGAACATTTGGGGGCAGCGGCGCTCTCCGAGCGCTGCGCCGGTGGGAAGGTACGTGGAGGGGACGACGCCTTGCTCCGCGAGATGCTTGTGGCAAGGGAGAGGCGGAGAGGGCGGAAGAGACCGAAGCTGCGTGGCGTGCTTAAGAAGGATGCGGCGCTGTTCCCGGAGCTGCCGTCGCTGCCCCAGGCAAAGGCGGCGAGATACTACGCTCCGACGCACGTCAAGACCTTTCTTGACTCGCGGTGTCCCGGCCGGCTCGACGAGGTGAGGGCTGCTTTTCAGAGGCATGACGTCGACGCAGAAGAGCTTGTACATGCGGCAGACCTCCAGCAGCTTCTCGTGGACACCACGGCGGAGGGGCTGCGAGAAGCGATTGCCGAAGCGGAAGGGATCGAGGGAGACCTCCTCGACGGCAGTGTGCGATGGACCACGTTCCTTCATGTGCTCTTTGAGGACGCTGTGAAGAGAGATCCGAAGAGATCAGGCATGAAACGCTGCATCGTCGACGCCTACCCTCTGCCGCAGTGCTGCCGAGGAGCTGCTTGCAAGGCGCACATGGTGCATCCGATGCGATCCGAAGCCAATCTCGCAGAGGTATGAGACATTCTTGATGATCATGAGCCTCATCAGCTGCAGAATCGTGGCCTTTCTCTTGACCAAGACTCTACTGCGTGCTTCTCCGTCAACTTCTCCGCAGGCACAGGACGGCAATGCGAGGACAAACGCGCTGCTCATCGCCTTCAAGCGGCACGACAAGGACGACAGCGGCGCAGTCAGCTTTGATGAGGTATGCAAAGTTTCTTTTTCCTTCCCCTTGGGAAACTCCATCGAAGCAGCGAGGCCTTTGCTGAGGATCAGGTTTTCCGGATGAACAAGGTTCGCTCGCTGCTTCGGGAAGCCAAGATTCACGTCTGCAGCTGGGAACTGGAGGCCCTTTTCAAGCAGTACGATCTCGACGGAAGCGGTGAGCTAGACTTTGAGGTGAGCGGAGAGCACTGTGGTCACTTTGATTCGCTTTGTTCCGCGTCTGTTCACGGTGTTGCTACTGCCGAATCTCCAGGAGTTCGTCGAGTTCATGAAGGATCTTCGGGCGGATCGCCAGATAGTCAGTCGTCACGAGGACGTGTATGCCGTACCAGAGCACCTTGAGAAAAGCTTCACCAAGACCGAGATCGAGGACATGAAGATCAAGTTCGGCATTCTCGACCAAGATGGGAGCGGAGGCATTGACGAAAAGGAGCTCGGACAGGTCCTCTCAGGTATGTTTCTGGGGACTCCAAAGACAGCAGTGAACGGCAGTCCGGTAACTTTGCCAAATCTTGCCGGATAAGACCTTGATTTCGACGCCATGGAGCAAGACGTGAAGCGCTTAATGTCTGAAATTGACTCCAACAACGACGGGACCATCTCCTTCGACGAGTTTGTCAACCTCATGCGGAAGATCAAGACTGGCCAAGTGACAGTTGGCATTAGCATCTTCTCACAGATCCTTGCGGATTCGAAGGCTGCAATCCTTCTCGGTACGATTCACCCGCTGCCTGACTCTCATGGAGGGCCATCTTCATGAAAAGCTTGTCTTTCTCGACAGCCGAGGAGGTGCGCGCTCTCACGGAGCGAGAATGGTTGCCGGGCTGCTTCGCCGAAATGCGGCCGGGGAAGACACCCATCGCCCGCCTTCGCATCCTCGCACCCGAAGACTCCTACTACGCTGGTACGGAGGTGGAGCATTGCATGACTTTGGCAGCAAACAAGGTCGGCCTTCTCATGAGACCGAGCAACTAGGCAAGACGTACACGGTCGATGTGATGCCTAAGGACGAATACCCCTATCTGGCTCCGACGGCCACTGTGACGCCAGCGCTCTTTCACATCAACTTCCCTGCCATGATGAATGGGACCAGCAGCATGAGGTGGGCATTTGAAGGGAAGCATGCCTTAACTGGTTTGGGCTGGACTCAGCAACCGGCCTCGCGAGCAGGCAGCTGCTTGAGCAGTGGGATCCATCGTGGGGCATCGAGAGGCTGTCAACGGAATTCATCGCACTACTCAAGGAGCCAAGAGTAGACATCTTGCCAGAGAATGCCTACTGGCTTGCCCAAGGATGCAGAGACACAGGTACGACATCATGGGTACTGGTCGAGAACGTGATGAAGAAAGTATGGAAGACACTCCTGAAGAACCTACGGAAGAAACTGATGGCATCGACGAATCGATTCCCGTCGCAGTTGCAGAAGAACGCAACGTATCGTGGACGCTGGACGACGATCTCCGACGCAAATGCCGAGCCGACATGTTCCTGTTGGAAACGGTGGCTATCTTTGCCACAGACCTGGATCGCTTTGCAGCAATCGCACAAACCTTTGGTTCGCTGGACAAGGCAGGAAGGCCAACTCCCATTGACATCCACAAGGAAGCCGATCGAGATCAAGGCCGAGCCTTGCGTGAAAAAATGGACGTCAGCACAAACGGAGTAGCGGGGACAGCCCAACCGCGTTTAAGAACACCGTCGCAAAGCGAGCCTCTACCTGAATCTACTGTTGACGATGATGATGATGATGATGATGATGATGATGATGATGATGATGATGATGATGATGATGATGATGATGATGATGATGATGATGATGATGATGATGATGATGATGATGAACACAATCACAGTCGGCAGGGAAACACAGATGCTGACATGGACTGTATGATGAAGTAGGACGCTACAACGCCTGAGCAAGTCTACTAGCTGTTGCGTTCGGAGGACCCGTCCCTGGCCGAGCACCCGAGGAGGCTCCAGTTTCTGTTTGTCGGTTTTCCTTTCTCAGGCAGCGCAGCTCCGGTCCGGCGCAGCGTCAGATAGGGCCTACGCTCACCTGGAGAATAGCAGGGAGTCATGGTGTACGCCAGTCATGCTTCACAGCAATCGCACCATCACCATCTCATCTCCTACACTATCATCGGTCTCAGCAGGAACTTCCCAATGCCCAAAGCGATGAGGGTGGCGCAGGAGTAGCCCAGGATACCCGTTAGAATGCTCGGCAGGACCAGGGAGTCCCACTTCTTGGCAACCGCCATACTTGCCGCGGTCTGGGGCCCTCCCACGGCGGCATTTGAGGCAAGCAGAAGCTCCCGCAACGGCAACCGAAAAGCAGATCCCAGAGCCCGAAGGGACGCATAGTGGATTGCAACCTGCAGCAGACTGTGGAAGAGCACCGTCGGCCCTGTCTGCGCCACCATTCGCAAGGAGCCGGCCGCTCCCGTGGCCGCGAAAAACAGCTGCATACAGATGGTACCAGCCATCACGCCGGCGGCACTGAGCCCGCGGCAGAACTTGGGGAAGCAGGTCGCGAGCGCCACAGACACCACGGATATGATCGGCAAGGGGCTAACGCGGGTGCCCGCGCCGAAGATCAGCTTCGTCAGGGCTTCTCCCGCTGCAACGGTTGCAGCCGCGAGCGCGAGCGCCGTCGACGACGACAGAACGTCAATGGACTTGGCATCTCCATCCACCTCTTCGTCGACCTTCACTGCCGCAGCAGCTTCCCCTTCGCTCTTTGGCGCTGCGGGAGCGAGCACAAAGAGCAGAGTGAAGTACAGCGCGACGACGATGTTGTCTGCTGCAATGCCAGCGGATACAAGATTGGGCGGCAGCTGCAAGGTGTCGGCCACAGCGACGTAGTTCACCGCTCCGCCAATGTGCCTCGCACACAGCGCAGCAGCGATTTTCATGCCGTCTTCTCCCCCCAGGAGCGTCATAGGCAGCAACTTGAAGGCCACGACAGTGCCAAGTGCCGTGGCCAATGCAGCCACCACAAAGCAGCCCAGTAGCTTGCCCGTATCCTTGATGACCCGCCGCATATCGGCATTCAGCAGCAGCAAGGGGACGGCGAGGGGCACCAACCGCTTGTTGATCGCGTTGTACACCGGACTCTCCGTCGGAATCAGGCCCACGTTCACCAGACTCAACGTCACGAGCATCGTGGTCAATGGAGCGCTCAGGGCGGCGCCAACCTTGGTCTTCTCCGCAGCAACACCGCCGGCGGCGGCGCTGAGGCTGGCTGCCCAGGTCACCCATTCGGAGCCTGCGGCTTCGACCTTGCTCCCAGGGGCCCTCTGCGGCCACCCGGGCAACAAAGGACTATTTAAGGCCCTTTTCCCGAAAAGTCGGGCATTTGCTGGGCCCAAACTGAGCAATAGGACAGCGAATCCAACGAGTGACGTTCTGAGCGCTGGCATTTTGGCTCGCAACCTCGCCTAGTCAAAGCGCTCTCAACGCCGCTTTCACCGCAGCTGAATAGCGATGCAAAGGATAGCAGGGGCAAGCGGACGACGGCGGCCTGGAGTGGCGCCGTGCGTACTTAAGGCGCTCTAAGCGTCGCTGAAGTTGCAGTTGTAACGGCAATCTTCGGGATTCTGTTGTTGTTTTCAGCGTTCCGAAGATCCTTGGATCCCGCTTGTTATGAGCATTGATATTAAGAGTTTCCCGCGCTTTTTAACTTGCCCACGCTTGAACGGCACGGCCGCTTGGAAAGACGTTGTACTATGGCGACGAGACAGTACCTCGAGGACCTCGACTTCTGGGTCAGCCAGGAGAAGAGGACTGTGACCTACCGATGGCTCAGCGCAGAGCTGCGCGTGCCGTGCGACACCGCAAAGCGCATGCTGTTCCACTATGCGGAAACGAAGAAGAGGCCATCGATCTACTACGGTGCGAACCTGTTTGTACCTCCCGAGGCTTCGTGGCCTCCTTGAAACCCAGGGCGTTGCTCATGTTGGGTGTCCTGCGCGCAGTCAGCGGAGTTGTGAACAACGTCCGCCAAGGATTGTTAGTCCCCAAAGCCAAGTTCGAAGAAGTGCGGAAGACGTTCCAGTCCGTCAGCACAGTGCACGTGTACGCGGTGACGCCTCCCAAAGAGGATGGCAGCGACGGGATGACGGTACGAAGTTCCTGGTGCATCGCTTTGGAAGGTCGGCAGAGTCATCTTAGTTGCCGGTTCCACAGACGGACGCTTCTTTGCTTTGGGGAGTTGACTACCAGCAGGGCAGGAGGTTGCAGAAGTCCGACGAGGACAACGGGGCAGCCTTTCTGTGCAATCGCTTTGCGCACATCTCCTTCGAGGCGGCCGCGATCAATCCCCAGAAGGGCCAGGCGATGGCGGAGGCCTCGGCCTCTCGTTCATCACCAGTCCCCGAGAAGGAGAGCGGCGTGCCGTCCAGTTCGTCGACCTCCCGGCCGAGTACGACCACGCGGAAGCGAGAGGAGGCGCCGGTGAAGCACTCCGAGGTGCGACCAAAGGCAGAGAAGAAGACAAAGATGGAGAGGAAGTCCAGCAGCTCGTTCTTTGGGCGCAGCAAGAAGAGCAAGCAGGAGCCGCGCAAGGAAGGGCCGAAAGAGCGCGTCCAGCGCCCAGCGGAGAAGAAGATCAGCAACACATTCACGGGAGATGTGGATGACATCGAAGAGGGAAGCGGAGCGGTAGACCCCGTTTTTGTGGAGGAGCCAGAAGAAAGCGGTGGTGGCGGCGGCGGCCAGGAGGACAGAGTCGATCCCTGCGACGGAGCGGAGGACGAGAACGTCGAAAACAATGGCCAAGGGCAGAAGAAGAAGAAGGCGACGAGCGAAACTAAGCCCAAGAAGAAGCGGAAGATGCCCGCTAGTGGGACGATAGACGCTGGCGCGATGGAGGACTTCGTCGATGCCGCGCCCACAACCTCCAAGAGGACGAAAAGGACCGTGAAGAAGCTGGTGGAACGCACTTATGAGGACAAGGACGGATACCTGGTGACGTCGAACGAGTGGGTGGAAGTGGAGGTCGCGGACGCATCCAACGAAGAAGAGGAGGACACCGCCCCTACGGTGGACGCAGGACGCAACAAGCGGAAATCCGAAGGAGAGACACCTTCGAAAGGCGGAGGCGCACCGTCGTCACCGGATGCCAAGGCGAAGAAGAGGAAGTCGCAGAAGAGCTTGACAAGCTTCTTTGGGAGAAGATAGGCCAGCTCTTGCAGGACGCAGCCTTGACGCGAGACCTTAGTGTGAGCTGGCGTCTAGGTTGCGTCCCTTCCACGGGACGTGTCAGAGTATCCGTACTACAAGCCGCCGTCGCAATGCTGCTTCGTTGCGCAAGAAGGAACGCACCAAAGGAGAAGAACCTGGGAAGAAACCACTGTTTCGTGGCCTTTGCGCTAGAAGATCACCCGTTTTGTAAGCACCTATATTCGCCACCGATCAACGCACAAGCGAACACCCTACTGCACTGTGTACGAATCTGGCTGGACTAGTCTACTGAACTCGAAGTGCAGGGGCGAATCATCGTCGAGGCTCGTTGCTGCTGAGATGCTGATCGCACAGTACGGATTCTCCGACCGGAAGCGCACGCTCAGCGGGAAGAAGGCGTCATCATCCGTGCCTGGGCAGGAAAACTCAAGGGTGCCCGTGGCGTTCGAGTCGTCAATTGCGTCAAACTGCCAGAGCATATCCCCGGTGACGCGATTAAACGTGGCCTGCCCCGAGGAGCAGTCAAGAATCTGACGACATACGAAGGTGAGCTGAGCGTGTGGGCTGCACCGGGCGCCGAAGCAGCAGTTGGTCGCACCTCGGGAGAGTCTTCCCCGCCTGTCGGAATGACTAGCTCCACGTTCATCAACGTCATGTCTCCCTTCTGCCGTTCATACTCGATGGAGACGGTGAAGTTGCCGTCGCCCGTGTCCTCGGGCCAGCAATTGATCGACAGCGGAAGCGCGCTCTCCTCGGAAGTCGCGAAGCTCCATCGCAGGACGCCGACGCCCCGACCCACGGGGAAGCCCTTCCGCTGATCCTTCAAGGTCAGCATCTGGCTTTCGTCGAACGGTCCCTTGGCGATCTTCGGGTGTGTCTGGAAGGTCATGCCCGGCTGTCCGGTCAGCTGCAGCTGCACGCCGCATCGCGCCGCCTCGTTGACATTCGCCGTCAGCGACAGCGCGCCCTTGACCTACGCGGAGCACGATATGAGCGCCATTCCGACGATATGAGCGCCGTTCCAACGATATGAGCGCCATTCCGTCGAAGCGGCGCCATGGCGGCACATGGCGTGATCCGTTGATCGCCATACCTCCATCGCTTCCACCACTCCCTCCCGGGACAGCCTCACAGAGAGCTTCTCCTCCACCGAGAGAGTCAACGGATAGGCCGCTGCCTGCGGCGCCTGCGCCGCCGCCTGAGCCGCCGCCACGGCTTGCGCAGCCGCGTCGTTTGGCCCCCGCGGAACCAGCATCTCCGGCGCAAGGTTGGCTTCCGCGGCAAGCTGCGCCAACGTGTTGCCCATGCGGCCGCCCCCACCAAGCTTCATGCCTCTTGCAGCAGCGCGCGGCGGCTCGCTTCGGCGCGGAGCGGGCTCCGGAGCCGGCGCGGACGTGGCGGGAGGAGGCATTGCGTTCGAGCTGCTGTAGCTGTCCGAGCCAATTCCCCCTCCGATGCCTCCGCCCATGCCTCCGCCGATGCCCTGCATCCCTCCAGAGCCGGGGTTCCGCTGGGCATTGCGATTACGCTCCCTAATCTCCGCCGCCTGCATTCCAGAACCGTTCCAGAAAGATTCGTGAGGGTGTGCCACCGGTGCGTCGTCGAAGGGTACCAAGCACAGCATTCGCATACCTTCGCTGCCGCGTCCTTCTTGGCCTGGAGCTCGTGATCACGCTTGATCAGCAGCGCAAGCTTCTCCTCGTGCGACTCCATCTCCAGATTCGTCTGCGGGTACCACCCTTGGGTCAGCCCTCCGAAGCCCATCCGGCAGCCGTCGGCCGTCGGCCATCGGCGGTGGGCCACGCCTACCTGAATCGCACGCAGATTGACGCTCTCCTTGAAGCCCCCCACGGCGATGGCCTCGTCGAAGGCAAAGACGATCTCGAAGGCTGCATTGCTGACGCGCTCCGGCGTGAGCCCCCCCGCGACTTCCGACAGCACCTGCCGGTTTCCCACAGACTCGGCGGATCAAACTTCTGCTGCGTGGCCATTCTCAAGCCGAACGCGATCCTCCGCCTTACCTTGCTCAGCAATCGGAGCGTGTCCAGGTCCTCCACGATGTTGGAGCCCTTGTTGGTGATCAAGAGGAGGTAGAGCGTCTCCACCGGCTGGTACACGTAGCGAACCGACTCGGTCTCCACGAAGGTGTGCTGCGTGCTGCCACCTCCGATGAGCTTTGGAAAAGCGGCCAGAAGGCCCTCGATGCGCATACGCGACATCTCCACAAACTGCCTCGCCACGAGCGCCTTTCCATTGCGACTGAGCACCGCCGCGCTGAGGACCACCATCTTTGGGGAGGATCTCAGTTAGCAGATACAAAACCTGAGGCGCCGGAGATCCTCTATCCTTCTTGTCCAAGTCGAGCCACCGACGCTTCCCGCACTCGCAGACAGTGAACACACTCAGCCGAAGCGAGATCGGAAGAAGCTGAATACCTCTGGACGCGTGGGAGCACTACTTGTGTTGGGAAGAAATCGACAGAAGCCAAAGGACGAAGTCTCTGGTCCACTGCGCTCCGCGCGCGCGTGTCACCACCGAAACAGACGCACTTGGCACAATGCCAACAAAAGGGACTTTGGTAGACCCCGCGCAAAGGCTCCGGCCCGTCCACGCAACTACAGCAGAGGGGAGAGGCGCTTTGAAGGGCTGCAGATCATCCCAGGGCGGGAAACAGCTTATAAAGAGCGTTACCAATAGAATTGAAAAAAATCTCCGAGAAGTTCTCCACGACATTTGAATAGGATCAGTACTATTGAATATCTTATATTTAGTACTGGCGCCAACAGACTGGCAGGCCGTATTCTCCAATGGAGTCGCTCATAAATAGTATTGAAAATAAATTAAATATATAAAGAATGCGGGCGCTGCATAACACCAATATAAAATAGAGAAGGCAAATTTTAAACAAAAGCTCACCGCGGTTGGCTATCATTCCCGCCAAAATTTGATGTGGATTTGAGCTGTTTGCGCTTCGGTGACAGACGTCCTGCTTCCCCATCCGCCATGCGCCTCACGGCCGATATCATACTGGTAAGAAAGCGCGAGGCGGACCAACGTCTCCGCGTCACAGCGTCTCCACTGTTACGCGAACAAGCAAGATTCTCGCCGTCTGCCAAAACGGGATCGGATGTGGGAGGCCGCAATCCAGAATGACGCTGCCAACTCACGAGATTCACAAGCCAACAGTGTCAGCAGTCTGATGCGAAGCGCCAGACTTGCATCTGAGGAGAACGTCCAAGATAGCCGGCATCGTCGATCTGTCCGCACAAGAGACGTCGTGATGTCTAACTACCTTGCGCCCGTCTCTCTATGTACCCAGAGGGCGGACTCGTATCTGAATCCTCTTCTAGATCGAGAGTTGAACTTGAGGGGATACAAGATTCCGGCGATCGAGAACATGGGGGCGACACAGGTACCACAGACCTGCGGAGCTTCGGCAGCTGAAGGACAGCTCACCAGGATTGGCGCCAAAGGACCAATTTGACACGGTGGACTTCAGCGACAACGAGATTCGGAAGTTGGGCAACTTCCCGCGTTGCGCGAGGCTGAAGACCTTGCTGCTGAACAACAACTACGTCACTCACATCGATGCGACGCTGGGGGAACAGGTGATTCCGTGGCTCCTCGGCAGCGAGAAGCTGCTGGAGCTGAAACGAAATGCCCTGCGTTGCTGCAGGTCGTCAACCTGGAGACGCTCATGCTCACAAACAATAGAATAGCGAACCTCAGTGAGCTGAACAGCCTCGCCGGGTGCCGAAAGCTCACGATGATCAGTCTGCTTGGCAATCCCGTGATCTTTCGGCAGCACTATCGGCTGTACCTGATCCACACCTTGCCGCAGTTGAAATCAATTGACTTCCGCAAGGTGAGTGTGGGCTTCTGACGGCTGAGGATCGCGGAGCGCGGCTCCACAGGAAAGCGTCACGGAGCTGCGTTTTCACCCGATGTCCGCTTCTGTGCCATGCCAGATCACGGCAGCGGAACGACGTGACAGCAAAGCACTCTTTGTCTCGGAGGCGGGGGCTTCAATGCTTCAAGACGTAGAGAGCGAGCGCAGAAAAGCGCCAAAGCCGGAGGAGGCATTGAATGGGGATGTAAATAAGGTATCTTTGGCCGCCCACGACTGCCGCCCTTCTTGTCCAGCTGCGGCGGCTGCTCACCAGCTGCCTCCGTTCCAGGAGTCTGACGCACAAGGGGATGGCCCCGTGGACATGGATACCTTCACGGAAGAGCAGAAGGCGACGATTCAAGAAATGATTGCCAATGCGTCCACGCCAGAAGAGATCGACCGAATCGAGAAAATGCTCGTCGCCGGAAGGCTTCCCGATGCCAGCGAGAAGCCTCCGGAGGCCAATGGGTAAGAATCCTACGCGCTGTTCTACGTTTCCCGCGACTTTGGCATCGATGCTTAGATGTATGTACTGCACCCCCGTTCTAGAGACCAACCTGGTGCGCCTAGTGGGAATGGGAGCGTCGTCGAGGCGAGTTCTGACGCGAAACGTACCGGCTCGAACGGCCTGCCAGAGAGGAAACGAGTGATTGTGGACGATCTCGACGACTGAGGCAAATGTCTCATTCCAGTAAATTGGAGAAGGGTTCCTCTACTGCAACGTCTTGTGGTATCCCTCGCATCCGCCAACGTGCCTAAGACCGCCTTTGCAGCCCAAGACTTGCACGTTGAGCACTTCTGGCACGTTGAGCACTTCTGGCACGTTGAGCACTTCTGGCACGTTGAGCACTTCAAGCACCTCCACCACTTCAAGCACCTCCACCACTTCAAGCATCTCCACCATTTCAAGCACCTCCACGCCTTCCTACTCCACATGCGAGGCATCCGGCCGGCCGGTCGATGGGACGCTGGAGCAGCTTAGCGAGCGGACGATGGCAAGCATCGTGGCTCAGCGCGGGTCCGCACCCCTGCGCAATGGAGCGAAGAGTGCCTTGGCTCTGCAGCATAGGTCAAGAAGGGTACACCTTTTCCGCTGCTTGTCTCCGCACAAATGATCGACTTGTGCACGGGATGGGCGGGCGACGAGACGGATAGGCGGTCCGAGGGAAAGGGGGTTTCATACGGTTGGCCTATATCTTCAACTGGACAGGATGTGCGACACTACTCCCGAGCGTCTCTGGCTACGGCAGCCTGCTTGTAGCTTAGCGCCAATCGCCGCAGGAAGAACTTGAGGTTCCTTTCCTCCTGGTCTTTGCGGTCAAGTAGGCGCTGAACTTCCGATACCCGCTCGAGAAACCTTGCCTCCGCTTCATCCAGAGGACTCTCGGAGCTCGTCGCTTCTTCAACGGTCGACAGAGACGTTTCGCTGATTGCCGGACTCTTTCGACGCACCGAGGGCGACGAGTTCCCCAGCGAAGTCTGCTCCGCCGCCCGCGAGCTCACCACCAGCGGGTGATGAACGGTTCGCGGCATGCCGGAGGAGGACATCGGTCTTTCCAGCGGGGAACCCGTAGCCACGGACTGAAGGTTGTCGGGCGACGGGGTGGTTCGGATCGCTTCCCGGAAGCTAAGCGATGGGTCGTTCATGGCGTGGATGACGGAGGGACGATCTCCATATTGCTTCTTAAAGTCAATGTAGAGAGCTAGAATGATGCACCCAACCGTGATGGTAATCTGCGCAGAGCACGGCCCGTCAATACTCGCGCGTCAACGCAGGCAGCGCTTGCTGAGCTGGCAGGCCAGAGCTCACCTCATTGGATCTCCCCCAGTTTGTTGCGCTTGTGTCACTGATGCGGCTGGGATACTGGGCACTCCTGAGATCTCGGGGGAAATGCATGGCGCTCCCTAGCGCCCGCAGGTCTTCGCGCAGGTTTGTGGCCCGGTCCCCCTGGCCCTGGTCCAGATACGGCACTTGGATGACGTCCGAGGCGGGCCGCAGCAGCCATGGCCAGACGTTGCCGATGTAGGTATCGTTCAGGACTACAAGGGAAGCCACGCAGTGCACCGAGAGGGTCATTGGCGCCGGCACTGCAGCAGCGCGTTTTCCAACGGGGTCTCCTTACCGCTTATAGCCAGCGTCGTCACCTGCGGCTCCAGCCGCATCTTCTCCGCAGTACACAGGAGAAGCCGATACGGGTGATAGATATCGGTCTCAAAGCGCAGAGTCCGCAGAATCTGAGGCCAAAGCAGGCGGCGCGTTGTGAGACGTCCAAGCGGTTGCAACACCGCGCAAAGCAGTCCTCACCTCTTGCTCCCTCTGCACTATTCGAGCTTTAAACTTGTAGTAGTCCGCGTCCAGGCGGATGAAATTCGGCAGCTCCTGCTCTTCTTTCTTCTCCTCCGCAGAGTCTTCCCCCTTCATCGCATGAGCCTCTTCGCCCGCGGCGTGGCGCTGGCGTTGCTTGGCGCCACGCTTGCGCAGCTCCAGCAGTCGGTGGACCACGTTCATGCAATCTCGAAGCCGGCGCGTCATCTCGCCCACTTTCCCGGCCAGAAAGAGGAGCGTGGACGCCAGAAGATGCGTGCTCTCTTCGTCTGCGGCGCCCACGACAAAGTCGCTGGCCTCAAGATAGCGGTAGTACAGCGCCAGCGTGGTGGCGCGCGTCTCGCAGGAGAATCGCAAGCGATAGCACGCCTTTGTGAGCAGAGCGGCGAGCCGCAGCCGATGCACGCGCTCAACGGCGGCTTTGCTTTGGCGCAGACTGCCTTGTCCGCTCGAAGCGACCGACATTGTCGCCACGGGGGCGGCTGGGGGCTTGGACATCGCGCCGGGCGAATCGCGCGTCAGCCGTCCAGCGCGTCGCTCACAGTCTGCGAGGCCTAGGGGGTGCTCAAGTCATGGAGCGGAGGGTGCGCGCGGAAGGCGGCGCTGCGGAGGCGCTCAAGGGCGTGCGGCGTCGCTTGTTTGGTCCTGCGCGCCACGCGGGTTGTAAGGCCTGGACAAGCGCTGCAGCTGGCGAAGTCCAATGACACCGTCCGCGCGGGGATCTTGCGGAGCTGTCCATCGCGCGATCGATGCGGGATTGGCGGAAGCTCCCCTCGGTACGCCTTGCGAAGGAGTACCACAGCAGGAAGAGGGGTTCTATCGCGTCTTTAAGCGAATTTTAGTAGGACTGTAAAACTTGGAGGAAACTCCCGATCGTTAGCTTTTTCTTCCCGCCTTCCGCAAATCGAAAGACGTCGGCTGCGGCGGACGACGGAACTTCCGCTTCCTCTGCTCTTCCGACGCAGAAGCTTCGGCGACGCTCGTCGCCTTTCACCCGTTTCTTCATTCTTACGCAGGGTGTTGCAACACCGACCGCGAAGATGAGGCGTCGCACCACTTTGGGCCCGATGAACGCCAGCTCGTTGAACGTCCGGTCCGGGAGCTCCAGGAGAGCGTCTCTGAGGGCGTCTCTAGGTGGCGCCGGACTGCGCAGCTCTCT
>JAAMXY010000417.1:0-28447 GCA_019677205.1 Pinguiococcus pyrenoidosus | reverse complement strand
TCTGGCCATCTCCTCCGAGGAATGAAATTGCACCTCCTCGCTCGCCGCCTCCGCCAGTCTCCTCCGCTCCCAACTCTCCCAGGGCGCGCCGTGCGTGCGGCTTGCGCGTCTTGAATCTCCCGGCAGCAAGCAAGCGAGCAAGCCACGCGCTGCATCGTGTTTTCAGCTCTTTCCTCGTGTATCTCCGTCCGTCACCACGCCATTCCATTCCAGAAGGCGATGCGGGTGAGCAGCAAGTTGCATGAGGAGCAGGAGCCTTGGAAACCACAGGCTGCGTGAAGCCGCTTCTTGGTGGAATGCGCTTCTTGGTGCACCGGAGAGGTCGCTGAAGCATTCGTGTAGGGGGACAGAGATGCGAGAGACCTCGGCGAAAGTTCTGCGTTTGCCGACCTTGACGATCTCAATATCTAATATATATACTGTGCTGCTTCCCCTCCCATTAAGCTGATGAGATCCCTTCGTGGGATTGAACTGGGCAACACCACACTGGTAGTTTAGTGGTAAAATAATCGCCTTCCAAGCGATTGCCCGGGGTTCGATTCCCCGTCAGTGTATCCTTTTTGCCCTTGCGTTCTTTTTTTCAAGTCCTGCTCCTCTCTTGTTGTGATTCTTCACCGTTCACCCGAATTTCAACTCATCGTCGCCTGGATCCCAATTTCTTGTCCGGATCTCGCTTTCCGAAGCAATTCCGAATTTCCAACGAGCTTGCCGCTCCAATCCTTCGGGCCGGAAGAAGAAACGAGCGCGGTGGCCACAGGATCTGCGCAACGTCGTGCGGAGCGCTTGGAATCGGCCCAGTTGAGCCGCTCGAACCATGGACTCGCACATGCTTCTCGAAATTCGGCGCGTTTTCGCAGCGGCCGATCAGAACGGTAACGGCCGCATCAGCGGCGCTGAGCTCGGGGGGCTCATGACACAGGTAAAGCCACTTCCCACCGCCCCACGCCAACCCGGTGTGTGAGACGACGTGGACGCTTGGTGGAAAGCGGTGCAGTGCGAACGCGCGTTGCCGAAGATACAGCCGGCCAGGTCTTCGGACGAGTTGCCGAACTCCGTAACCGAGTTTCCAGGCCTTCACGCGGTTCGCGTCTCCGCGGCACGTTCGTCTGCGCGTTGCGCCAAAGGCAGCCAAGTCTCTTGTGAAATGCATGTGTGAGCTCTTTGGAGCACGAAGAGGGAGTGGTCCTGCGACGAAGCGATGATGAGATGCGCGCACAGCGTCTGCAGTCCACAAGCGCTTCGGATCTTTTGCGGGCTTGGCGGAGAACCAGTCTCTTCACCCAGAAACACGAGATCTGCGTCTGACGCTTTCCGATCTTCTTTGCTCCCCCCCCTATTATTTTCTCCCGGTCGTCCCGTAGATAAACGGGGGGAGACGTCCGAGCGACGTGGAGGTGTCGCAAGCTCTGGCGTCCATGGACGCGGACGGTGACGGCGCCATTGCGCTGGATGAGTTCACCACCGCGATGAGCCGCTGGCTGCTCCAAGTGCGCGCCACGGACCCCGGCTCTCCGCCCAGCACCTCCCGCAAGAGGAAGCTGACGGAGTCCCAGAGTGATCCGCCAGGGAATCGGAAGCGCATCCAGGTTAGCCTTGTGGCTCTCTCGACTTGAAACACACAAAGATGAAAACACGCACACACGCAAACACACACAGACTGTGCGGCGCTCGTCCAAGAAGCTGAAAGATGGTTCTTTTGGATGGCGCACCCCAGGTCCGAATACGCAGCTTCTTCGAGCAGTTCGCGCCTCGGGAGTCCTTGGATGAACTCGCGATGAAGCTCTTCCGACGAGCACAGGAAGAGAGCTTAGACGACGCGATCGACCTGGACGCGTGGCGGGGGGACTTCTTCGAGTACACCCCCGAGCAGAAGGGCCAGCTGCTCGAGGAAGTCAAGACGCTCAAGCAGGACGCGAGAGGCTTGGTCCGCGACATTCAGTCCGCGGACATCGACACCGTGTACCGCGCCGTGTGTGCCGCGAGAACGCTTCTGAAAATCGCCGAGGTGTTCCAAGCGCCCTCCGAGCGGCTCTCCCTCGCTCACGAGCTGTTTGAGATATTCGAGGGCGTCACCGCCGTTGTCAATCCCCCCATCCTGGCGACGGATGGGACACCCCTGGGACCGATCATCTTCCGAACGGTGCAGCTGCTGGATATGAACGTCATCCGGGGCCTGTCCCAGGATGGCAACGAGGCCAAGCAGTTCGAGCTGATCGGGGCCTGCTTGGAGTGCTTGTCGATCTACCTCCTCGGACCGCGAGTCCCGCACATGCCGGAGTCGAACAAGTGGCACGTGAATCACATGTACGCCAAGACGATTCTCTTCCCGCTCGGGATCATTGATCGCCTGTACGGAATTGTTTCAGCGGAGGGCCTCCCCGTCCACGTGCAAGTGCAAGGGTTGAAGTGCCTGTCGGTCTTCGCCGAAAGCAATCCGGACGCCCTCAAGATTGTGCTAGAGAGGGGCTTCGTGCCGAGGGTCCTGCACTTCCTCGCGCCGGAGACGGACCTGGCGCTGCTCACGGCCGCAGCACAGGCCTTGGCCGTGATGGTCGGCCACACCCATGGAGGCCTGCCGGCGAGACCAGAGTGGGGCGAGGTAAGCATGGCGCTGCCCATCTGAACTTGTCGATCCGCAGAATCAAGCCTACGCGCTGGGGACAGCGAGAGCTCGAGCATGGAGGCACAGCGGCTAACCGGATCCTCCCCTAGATTCGAATGATCCTGGCGGGGATCTGGCCCCTCCTCGACTTAGCAAACCACACGAACCCGGATCTGCAGGCGCGGACGAAGTCGCCGCAGTACGAGGTTCTCGTGATCAACTTGGCGCTCTGCACGAGATACCTGCTCCCGCTGGTCGAGGCAATCCCAGGCGGGGTGCTGCAGACGATCGTGAACTTGCTCAACTTCAACTGGGCGACGGAACGGGGAGGCAAGATTGCGTGCTGCGCCCTCCTGGTGCTCATCCGTGATCTTGCGTCCGATGCGAACGAGGCGCAGATCCAGGCCATCGTGTCCACCACGGGCCTGAGCTCGACCATCGGAGCACAGCTGCATCTGTCACAGGTACGCAGCACGACAAGACGCGAGCGCGTGGCGAAGCCCACGGCGACTCATGCCTGGCTTCTGGGGTCCCTCTGCAGAGCCACAAGGAAATCATCTCGAACGCGATCACCGTGCTTCATGCCATCGGGTCCCACGTGGCGGGCGCGGAGTTCCTGCATCCGCACTTGCATCAGATCTATGCGCTGCTCCAGAATCCCAGCCTCTGCGTTGCCAGGCGTGCCATCCGATTGCTGAACGCGTTCGCAAGCCAGCCGAGCAACGTGGCGACGCTCCTGGAGAGCCAGGTCACGCGTAGCGCCTTTCTCTTGCTGGGCCGCTTGAAAGAGCGAGACGAAGTGCTCCAGGACGTCTACGGCTTCATGGGGCCCAGCTTTAATCTACAGCTTGTGCACAGCGCGGTGCTGCTGCTGAAGGCTGTGGTGTCGCACGCGCAGGGAGAGGCCCTGGTCAGCCTCTTCGGTCTCGATGAGGTGGAGAAGGTGACGTCCTTGCACCAAGAGGTCTGCAAAGAGATCCTGTTGACAAGGTGAGCCTGAGAAGTGCTGCCGCCATTACCATGCTGCCGCCATTGCCATGCTGCCGCCATCTCCTTCCTGCGTTTCATGGTATCGGCAAGCTGACCTCCCGCCCGCGCATCCGATCCCTAGGCTGAGTCCAGATAATGATGTGATGGCTCTGGACTCCGATCTGAAGGCGCTCCTGAAGAGCGTGGGCGACCAGCATCTGAACCACAAGTCGGGGATGAACCAGGCGATGCAGACGTTCGTCACGAATTCGCTGATGCAGTGGGACAAGACCTTGACAGCGGCGGTGCGAGCGAATCCAAGCTCGAATCCCAACGGGATGGAGATTGAAGATGCGAAGCCGATGGGCGTGCTTGGCAACTACGTCGACATCGCAGCCGTCGCGCCGCTGAGAGGGAACGGCCCGCTCTATATCGTCCGGGTTACGGCAGATCTGAACAGCAGCGAAGACTCTCGGCTATTCAAGGTTCCTCGCGATGTGGAGCTTGGTGAGTCGCACCTCGCACAGGAGCACCGGACATCTCGCGTCGTGGATCTGACGCGGTCTCTTTTCAGGGCAACTGTGTAGCTACGTCAGCTCGCTCTTCGGCTTCCCCGTGGCGCTCCAGGTAGACGATCCGAGCGCGAGTTCGGGTGCGAGCGCTCAGCGAACGATGGACACCCCTCCGCTCGTTCGTCTGGGATCCGGGCTGGGCACGGCTGTCCAGCGCATCACTCTAGACAATGGCGGCCAACTTGAAGCGCTTTTCGCCGCGCACGACCATAGAACCGCGACAAACCCGGACATCCATCCGGGCAGCACACCGTTGCAGCTATACGTCCTGCCGCAGGCATCGACCTTCGGCACCACGCCGGCAGCGGCCAGCGCCCGCATTGGTAGGCCGCCTGCTTGGATGCCCCTATGGTCGCGTCCAGCGCTCTCTGACCTCCCTTCCATCTTGCTCGCAGGCATGGGTCCAAAGGAGGCCGAGCTGCTCTCTCTCGTTGCTTCCGGTGTGCGCCTGAACAAGAAGTTCCTTGAGGACATCTACGAGTACTTCCGTCGGAACAAGACACAAGCTTTGGACTTCAATGGCTTCAAGGAGATGCTTCGGAACGTGGAGCCGAACGAGCAGATCGTGGGTCAGCTCTTCCATGCCTTCGACGTCAACAAGGACAACATGCTGTCCTTCAATGAGGTGGCCGTGGGCTTCAGCGTCATCATGGAGGGATCGCTGGAGGAGCGCCTCGGCTACGCATTCAAGGTGCGATGCTTGACCGCAGCCCAGGCTGCTTGCTTCGTTCTGCTAAGCTGCTTCTGCTCTGTTGCGCCGCGTCGCGCTTCGTTTCGCTTCGCTTCGTTTCGTTTCGTTTCCTTTCCTTTCGCGCAGGCGTTTGACGCAGATGGCTCGGGCACGCTCGATTTCAACGAGTTGGTCCAGCTCATCAAGTTCAGCAAGAGCAACGTCAGCGAGAACACGGCCAACTCGTTCGCGGTCGACATCTTCAGGGCGGTGGACAAAGACCAGAGCGGCACCCTGGACTTCAACGAGTTCCAGATGGGTGTGAAGCACAACACCATTGTGCTCAGCCACTTCTGGATGAACGGGTTCCCGGGCCTGCAGACTCGGTACCAAAGGTGCGCCGTGCTTGAATGCTTGCTTCGATTCCGCCATGCACTTTTGGTGTTCGTGTGCGTGTGGTGTAACGAGCTCCCCTTTCCCGACTCTCAGGAGCAAAGGAAAGTCGGGCCCAGCGGTGAAGTGGGACACAAAATGGGATTCCAAGTGGAATTCGAACTGGAAGCCGCCGCGAAACTCGTCTGCGCAGTCGGACCGAAATCGGCGGCATCACGAGTGGCATGGACGGACGCAGAGCAAGGGCAGAGGTGCCAGCAGCCGTCAGCGCAACTATCGCCGCAGTCAGAGCAAAACTGATTGGGACAAGGGCAGCTAGCAGCTGAGCATCTTCGCCATGCTGAGCATCCTCGCCTTCGGCGGCGGAAGCTCAGGAATAGCACATAGTCTTAGACGAAGCCACAATGAATTTAAATAACTCCATTTGGTAAGGGAAGGACGAACAGGAAGAAAAGGAACTGAGTTGAATGCAACGGAATGGAATGCAACGGAATGCAATGCAATGGAATATGATGGAATGGAATGTGATGGAATGGAATATGATGGGACATGATGAGGATGAAACTCACTTAGGCTTCACGACCGCCCTTCTCTACGGGTATCTTCGACCCGGCTTGGGGCGCTCAGTGATGAAATCCACGTACGTCGCAAACTTCAGGCCTTCCGGAAGCACATACAAGTCCGCTAGCAGAAGCTTCCTCAGCCTCTCCTTCCGAGACGCGTCGCTGAAGAAGCGCACGTAGGCAGGGTCCAAGTGGCTGAACCATCTCCTCTTCTTCCGCCGCTTCTCTTCGGCAATCCGGCGCTCCTGCTCCAGCAGCAAGGCAGCCAGGCCGCTCGAGATGACCTTCTGCTCCTTGCTCACGTCGACTTCCGACTGCCGCGCGGGCAGGTCGTTCGGCAAGAGTCGAGCTAAGGGTTTGCAAGTGCCCGTCAGTAGGACGAGAATGAGGCAGGATCGCTGTGGAACCGGGAGAAGCGACCACAGGGCGCAAAAGCAAGCAAAGGCCTACGCACCCGTTCTCTCCAAGCTCAGCGGATCCAACTCCAGCGCGGCCTTCTTGGTGCGCTTCGCAGGAAGGTAGCACCAGAACGGCCCTTCCATGACCCGGTGGCAGTGGGGGCGGCAGAGGCCCACTGGAGAGATGGGAACCGCGATGGTTTAACCGTCTGCTGATGGAAGGGAGAGGGATCCGTCTGGAACCAACGACTCTCTCACGGTCGATAATAATGCCTTATATTAAGAGACATAAGAGATGTTCCCGGATTAGTGGATCTTCGTTGGCTACAACCAAAAGTTAAATTAGAACTTGCGATGAGATTCCCCACATGTAGTTTAGGGGGAAAAGTGACCAGGCCTGACACCATTGGCTCAGCAATGGAGAAACGAAACCAATCCGGTTCACTGTTCTTCCTTTTCCTCATTCATGAGTGGACGAATCATCATCGGCAACATCCTTATTCCCGCAAAATTCGACACCGTTACCCCAGGATTGTTTTTCGCGCCATTTTCGATCTGCGCAACTAAAACACCGCCGCAAACCAAACTATTTCCGCAGAATTCTCGCAACACAGACCACTCACATTCTGCTGTCAAGGTGTCATTTTCCCGATTGCGTCTCCTGTAAACAGCACCAGCTCCACATGCAGGTGACGCGCTGCTGAAACTTTGGCAACATACGCAGCTTCAGCTGAAGGATGTCGGAGAATATTCGCGTGGCGGTGCGCGTCCGGCCTTTTAATGGCCGCGAGCGCGACCTGGGCTGCGACAGCATCGTCGAGGTGCGCTCTGGGCGCGAAGTACGCGTGTCGGACCCGGAAGAAGACAAAGAACCACGCGTTTACACCTTTGATTTCGCTTACGACGACGAAAGTACGCAAGAAGTAAGTAAACCCTTAAGCATTTACGCAATCTTTTCGCCCACCTTTTTTGGGGCTTCGCCACTCATTTGTCTTCTCGTATACTCCGAATGCATGTCTTCCTGGATAGGGCGTGTACACGGACCTGGGAGCGCCGGTGGTGGCCAAAGCGCTGGATGGCTTCAACGCGACCATCTTCGCCTACGGGCAGACGGGGTCCGGCAAGACGCACACGATGATGGGCTCGCCTGAGATGCCGGGTATCATTCCGCGGCTGAACGAGGAGCTGTTTGGAAAGGTGGCCGAGGTGCAAGACGACAGCAACAAGTTCCTCATGTCTGTGTCGTACCTGGAGATCTACAACGAGGTCGTCAAGGACCTGCTGAACCCCAGTGACAAGGCGCTGCAGATCCGGGAAAATCCCAAGACCGGCATCTACGTGCAGGACCTGGCGATCATCCTCGTGCGCACCAACGAGGACGTCATACGGCTGCTGGAGCAGGGCAGCACCGTGCGCAAGGTGGCGTCCACGCGGATGAACGCCACGTCGTCGCGGTCGCACTCGGTGTTTACCATCCGCGTGGAGCAGCACAAGACCGAAGAAATCGGGGACCTGCAGCGCTCCACGGCGCTCACCTCGGCGGTCAACTTGGTCGACCTCGCGGGCAGTGAGCGCGCGGCGAAGACGGGCGCGACCGGCTCGACGCTGAAGGAAGGAGCGATGATCAACAAGTCGCTCATGACTCTGGGAACGGTCATCAACAAGCTCAGCGAGGCGCAGAAGGGGGCGCACATTCCGTATCGAGACTCGAAGCTGACGCGCTTGCTGCAGGAGTCGCTCGGAGGAAACTCGGGAACCATCATGCTGGCCGCGATCTCCCCGGCCGACAACAACTTCGACGAGACCCTGAGCACGCTCAAGTACGCGAACCGCGCCAAGAGCATTCAGAACAGCGTCGTGAAGAACGAGGACGTGAACGAGAGGATGATCCGCGAGCTGAAGCAGGAGATTGAGGCCCTCAAGGCTCAGCTGGCGCGCGGTGGGGCCGCCGCGGCGGTGGGAAACGGTGAGGCCGACGAGGCGCTCCGGCAGCGCCTTGAGGACCTGGAGCGGGAGCGCGACGAGGCTAAGAACTTGAATTGGGAAGAGCGCGAGCGGCTGGCTCGGGAGCTGGAGGCCGAGCGCCAGCGCAACCTGCAGACGACCATCACGAGCACCATGGACTTGGTTCGGCAGCAGAAGCTGGACAAGATGAAGGCAATCAAGCGCCTGCAGAACGAGAAGCAGACGCTGCTTCGCAAGCAGCGCACCGGCAAGGATGAGTACGTGGACCTGAAGACAGGCCTTGCGAATGAGATTGCGAGCTTCCAGGTGCTGCAGAAGCAGCTCGAGGATCTCGAAGGGAAGGAGAAGGAGGATGTGGAGGCGCAGATGGACACCATCATCACCGCGATCGAGGAGAAGAAGGAGACGATGGTCGACTGCAGGGATCAGCTGTCGGAGATCAAGAGGCGCCTCCGTGAGGTGGAGGACCTTCTGACGGAAGAGCGAGCGAATCTCGTCACGCAGGCGGAGCTCCTCGACGTCAACGAGAGGATGAAAGAGGCCGTCCGAGAGGAGATGAAGAAGGAGTGGGAACGGGAGCGGGAGAAAGTGCTGCACGATTCCCTCAAGGAGGAACGCGAGAAGATGACGGAAGAGAAGACGGCGCAGAGGCTGCAGTTCATGCAGCAGCTCGCTGTGTTCAAGGGGAAGCTTCAGCTGGAATTCAACAAGGAGAAGGAGCTGCTCGAGGGTCGCATTCTCCAGCTGGAGCGGGAGAAACGAGAGGTGGAGGTCGAACGAGCCGAGATGGCGGCGCAGATATCCGAGCTGGAAGGGCGCGTAGCGGACTCGGAAGTGGATCTTGAGACCGCGCAGGAAGAGGCGGAGACGCTGCGGCAGGACCTGCTCCACGCGCATCAGACGGTCGCGCAACTCAACGGCAAGTACGAAGCGAAGAACCGGGAGGTGGAAGCAAAGCGGAACGAGGTATCGTCGCTTCACGCCGCTCTCGATAGCCACGATCTGGCCAAGCCAGAGGGGCAGGCACGCGAGGACAGCCGACCGCCGCCGCGTCCAGACCCAGCCACTAGCGCCGAAACCAAAGACGACACCAAAGAGGTGGACCCAGAGCAGTACAAGTAAGTCCAGAGGTTTCGATGCCTTGCCGGTTCATGCTCATTCGCAGCGGCTGATGCTCGCTGCTAAACGCTTCCCAGGATGTTCGAATCCTTGATGGACCTCTTCGAGGACGAGCGAGCGAAGATGCAAGCGAAGTACGACGAGAAGGTGACCCTCCTGAACGACATGGTCAAGGACGTGATGTTCCTGACCAAGCGCAACGAGGAGCTCGAGGAGCACGTGCGAAGTCTGTCCTAGAGCAGGAGCTGCTGGCCCGCCAAGACGGCCACGACCGCGCAAGTTGTCGCGTTTGGACGCCGCCACTTTGAAGTGAATCGACGCTGCTCAGAAACGCCACTCAACAACGAATCCTTCGTCTATGCCCCATGTCGGCTGGAATACGGATCGGCGCCGTCGCCTAAGGCGCCCTTCACAGCGGCGTCGCAGTACTCCAAGGTCCTCTCCAGGTTCGCCAGGCGCTCTGAGATCCGCGCCAGCTTGTACCGCGTGGACATGTCGAACTTGTTGAGGAAGTGCGTGATCTAAGGCGCTCTTCAGACGAAACTGTTCGTGGAATTCCGAACAGCGCTTCAGCTGTACCTGCAGCACGTTGAGTTGCACCACCTCCACCAGCTCCCGATGCTGCCAGTCGCGCTGAATCGAGTCCGCGCTCGCCATCTTGTACTTAAGGGCCGCCCGTGACCACAGCACGAGGATTTCTGTGGCGCTCTGGTGCTGAAGGATCTATACTTTAAAATAAACAACTTCTAATGAATCACCACATCTATCTGAAACTCTTTATTAGTTTTGATTACTTTTCATATTTAAGTTAGGCAGAAATGAAACGGATCGTTGGATTCTGACTGTGACAGAGTGAAAAGACAGTTTCACGAAAATCGTAGATCAGTATAAAGATCTGTGAGGCCACTCTGAGCAGACGTTCACCGCCTTGATTTCAGCTTCAGCTCGCGGCACTGTTGCTTTTTCTGCTCTGCTGCTTTACCTCTGACCTGCAGAATCGACGAACCTGGGACGAAAGACAGTCTCGGCAGCGCGACTTCCAGCTTCTGCTACTAGGTGTGCATACGATTGGTACATCTCTGGGCGACGCGATGACGCGAGTTCTGCTTTAGGAAGGCCTCGGAATCGCCCAATGCTGCATCTTCGCCACTCAGGCTCCGCGAGAGCTTTGATCCGGATTGTGGCCCTGTCATACCCATTGATAAGGTGTTTCAAACAGGTCACGGTTTACGGACAACCACCGGAAAGGGCGATACGCTCACATGATTGGTTCGGGAAGAGCCGCACCTTTCTTTCCCCCTTGTAAACAGCATAAACCAGGATCCCGACGAGGCAATGCAGGACCCTTGCTGCTGCTTTGTCACAGCGCAAGACTGACGACCTCTTTGGATGGTGAGGCTCTTCCCAGATCATCACCGCAGCAGCGCTGGAGCTTCTCAAGCGCGTGCAGAGCGCTCAGGAGATCCTAGAAAGCCAAGGTGAGAAACACACACTGAGAGATCGTAGCCCTCGCATGTACGATCCTGAGGCTGGCGAGTGCTTGATTGTGGCGCTAAGAACCGTCCGCGTCGTGCAGAGTCCTTTCCAGAGTCTTGCTCAACAGCATTCAAATTTGGGGGGACAGTTTTGCTGCCCGAAGCCGTCGACGACCGACATCCTGGCCTCGCATTTTTCTCGCGGTTTCATCGATGTGCTGGCAGAAGCATAGTCTTACGCAACTTCGTCACGGAACAGCAGGAGTCGTGGGGATGACGCTGCGGAAGATCGTGTTCCTAGCCTTGGTCCTGATGCCATACTTGGCCGCCGGTCAGCCCTCGGCACCGCCGACGACGATGCCGACTCCGTTTCCGGTGATGTCTTCCACGAAGCAGCCGACGCCGCTGCCTTCGTCGGAGCCCAGCGAGATGCCAACCGCAGCACCGTCCTACTATCCGACAGCTGCACCAAGCAAGACGCCGACAGCGGAGCCGTCCTATTCTCCGACAGCCATGCCGTCTTATACTCCGACTGCCATGCCGTCCTATACTCCGACTGCCATGCCGTCCTATACGCCGACTGCCATGCCGTCCTATACGCCGACTGCCATGCCGTCCTATGCGCCGACTGCTGAACCATCTTTCGTGCCGACTGCTGAACCATCTTTCGTGCCGACGGCGGTACCGTCCGAAGCCCCTTCTGTGGCACCTAGTGCTATGCCTTCGGCGGAGCCGTCTTACCACCCGACTTCTGCACCAACCGCAGCCCCTTCTGCGCCTCCGACTACAGTCCCCACAGAAGTGCCCACGTCGATGCCGACACCCCAGTCGCAGCTCTCGGAGGGGGGCATGGACTACACGTACGAAGACAGTATCTTTCCTACGGGGCTACCGACCCTGAACCCGACGGAGTCTCCGGAAGATCCGCCGACTGCCGGGGACTACGGAGACTCGTCTTATGGTGAGAACGGCTACGGGGAGTACGAATACTATGAAGGCTACTACGAAGGAGAGGGATACGAAGGCCGGCGTTTGTCGCCGAGCGACAAGCATGAAGGATCTTGGGCGACTAGTGTTGCGCACGAAACAGGGACGTACGATGGAAGCTATCTGTCCCCTGATGGCCGCATTCTGGTGTGGGAGATCTCCTCGAAAGCGCATCCAGCTCCGCCGCATTCCGGTGACTGCTCGAGCGGGGATCTGATGGACGAGTTCTCCACCGACCTGGACGCCGAGTACGCCTTCGGCCCCGACTCGCAATGGACGCCCTACGTTGCCAATGGCTGGTCAGAACTTCCCTGCTGCGCCGCTGGTCAGTGCCCGGTCTTCCGCTACGCGGTGGACCTCGCGCAGCACTACCGCAATGCCTGCTGCGCCTCCTGCGGAGCCGGCAATGATTTTGTGTACGCCCGGACGTTCTTCTCTGCTGTCGAGGACGACCTGATCTCCGTGGAGGCCGTGGCTGACGGCGGCATGGCCGTGTGGGTGAACAACGAGCGGGTCTTCACCAAGCAAGCCTGTTCGACCTTGTCTTCGAAGAACTTTGTACGATTCCGCATGCCGATCGTGATCGGCGAGAACGCCATTATGGTGAAAGTCCGCAAGAGCCTGGACAAACGCAAGGGCGGCTTCGGCTTCAGCTTGCGCCTTCCGCTGGGCATAACAGACGGATAGATCTCTTCCTCCTCCGGCAACTCTCTGTTGAAGTGCCGGCGACCGAGCGTGAGCATGCCAAACCCTCTGGCAGCTTCTCTCCTGCATGGCGGTGTCCCGTAGGTCTAGCAACGTCGCTTGTTGGCATCTGATTGCTGAGCGCTGGCGCCAACTCTGGCCGCCTCGTGCTTAACACGCGACGAAAGGATCTGTGTTCCCTACGTTCAGTCTCCAAGGCGCTTCTGAAGCTTGCCGATTCTCACTCGATCTTCTCACGCCGACGGGCAGATCGCCACTCATCGTCATGCTATTGAAACGGTATGCGGAGGAGCTTCGCCCAGCGCCAGCACCAGCACCAGCACCAGCACCAGCACCAGCACCAGCGCGACTCGTCGCACCATGATTACATAGGAATGCGAGTGACGTCCCCAGCAGCGTGGTGTTTCTCAATCTCCATCACAATCTCAAAGGAAGACGTGTCTCAGCGATCTGCCTCTTTCACGATCCCGAAGCTGATGATCTCCCAGGAATTGGTCGGCCATGGCTTGCCCTCCTCGGCCCGCTCAAGCAAGACCCGGCTCCATGAAAGATGCCCCTCCCAAGGAGCTCGCTTGTCCCACGCGCAGCCCCATTGGCACAGCAGCTCGATGGCACGGGACGCCGCTTCCTCCGCCTTTTCCAGCTGCCTTGGTCTTTCCTAGGGATACACAACAGCGACGACGGCAGAGACATGAGCTCTGCAGAATGCCTTTCGTTTGGAATAGTGCGGCAGCGTACCGACGCATGACCAGCCTTCACCAGATGCAGCTGAGCTTTCAGCTGATGCAGCTCGCCGACGAAGGGATTAATGGATATGGCTAGCTCCAATCTCGCGATCGCATCGTCCAGGCCATCCCCCTGGAGAGACGCGGGATCCGCGGTTGCCACTGACCAGTACAGGTCTCTGGCCGCCTCTTCGTCGTCTTCGCCGATCAGGGAGGTGCAACCGTCAAAGATGCTAGGCAGATTGATCTCCGGCAAGGAGACCCGGGAAGTTCGCATTCGTTCAGTGGCCACGCGAGCAGCCTTCGCAACCCGACTGGTGAAGCTCATCCAAAGGCCTGGCCTGTCCGCACACAAGACACTTGCTTAGCAATGGGAGAGCTGCCGCAGCTGCGCTGCCACGAACCTTCCATCCCCCGGCCAGAGCGCCATCGGCTGGTGCTTCTCTATCCCAACATTCTGTCCTTCAAAGTACATGCCATTCATGAGCTCGTCTTGCCATGAGTGGTGCTGCTCGGCGACATCCGCGATGGTGAAGATCAGCAAGCGCACGAGGTCGGCGACCGGCGCGAGAATCTTCTCGTCTCCCCTGGTCGCTTTCACAGGCAGCGGCTCTCCCGTCTAGCATTTGGAAGAAGCGCACTGAGCCTGCAGGCCAATCATCAATCCTTTGGCAAGCTGCTCGCAACTCTACCTCGAAGTGCCGCAAGCTTCGGGCGTCGCCAGCGAGCAAGCCAGGCACCAGTTGCTCGGTGACGGTGTGATGCCTGTCAATCACGCAGAAGAGGTGGACCAACTGCTCCGCCGGGGCTCCCACGACGTCGACCATCTCCCGAGTGGCCATGTCGAAGACGGCCAGGTTGACGTAGCTGTTCGAGTACGCGGAGTGAAACAGCCCGCACCGCGTGGTCGCTTGGTCCATTCTCCAGCAGCTGAGGATCTTCCAGGTGTTCACCAGATGGGCGTAAAAGTTCCCATGCTTGTGCCAGCACTAAAGACAACCCAAAAAGGAAGTTGCCAGGTCGCGAGTAAAGCGCTCTGGGGCCATAAACAAGGGCTGCTAAGGGGAATTGGGCCACTGGAAGTCGCTCAGAAGGCCCTATTTCACGCATGTAAAGGTTCAGAACAGCAAGGACAACTTCACCTCTCCGGCACCCTTGTCGCGCAGGAGACGCAGCATGTCAGGCACATCTGGATCTAAGCGCCCAAAGTCGCCGCGAAGGATGCTGGTGACCTCGGAGGGGATCTGAGGGGCGGCAAAAGGCAAGATATGCTGAAAAAACGCGAGTTGCGTGCAAGGTCAACTCAACAAAACTTACCCGCAGCTTGGAAGCGCGGCTCAAGCCTCTCGCGGCGGCTTTCATCTTGAAATTTGACGGCGAAGACGGAGAGATCGATGCGTTCGGTGGCGTTTTCGAGCCGGAGCGAGATTCTCTAACTGTTCCATGTAATTTTCATACTTTATAATCAAATAGACCTAATCTAATAAGTTTAAATTTATTTCAAGATTTTTGTCGACGGTCTCGTGATCATCACGTGGTTGTCTATCAGTTTGTCCCCTTTTCTACAGTCAACTAATGTGAGATGCAATCAGAGCACACAGCCTGGAGCCGAAAGCCAGAAGCCACGAGGCGCCTTTCTGCGAAGGCACTTGTGTACGACGTCGCTCCTCTCAAGGTTTCGATTAGTCCTTGTTGCAAAGTAGACACACCCCGCGCAACGTCCAGTGACTCGGCGATTTCCCGGCCCCTGGCTTGAGCGGACACTTGAAGATGAAGAAGCGATCTGTGCGACTGGCATACTTGTACACGGGGCACTCGAAGGCTCCAGTCGGCTTGAAATAGTCCTTGCGGAACTTGGCTTCCTCCGACTTGGTCAGCGCAGAGACCATCAGCACCGGCAAGCCAACGTAGAGAATCTGTGGAATGCCGGATTCCTCGAGTTAGTGGTGGGCTTCGACAGCATGCAAACTGTACCTCGTGCTCGTATCAACGCACCTTTGGGGCACTCTCGATCAGCGAGACATCCGGGCGACTCCAGGCGCCGCCCTCGAGAATGAGCCCATGAACGTAGACCCCTTCGCTGGGCGTGGATCGCACGCTCTCGACTCGCTCGTAGTTGGTCACTTCACTGTGAAACGAGAGGTGAATCAGCAACGGCTACTCCCTCCATGATGGTCAGAGGTCACCAAAGACTGTATTGTGTGACGTACCAATGGTAGATCACGTCGTCCAAGGACCACTTATCTGCCTTGTGCAGACGCGTCACCTCCTGCTTCATCGCCGTGAGGAAGCCGTTGGGATTGAAGAAAAAGGTCAAGCAGTAACTCATCGGTCGGCCTGTGGAAAGAGATTCCAAATGCCATGATGAGATATGGCAATGTACACGAAATACAATCCTCGTCTGCATTCTCACTGGGATTATCACCCTCATCATCATCATCATCATCATCATCATCATCATCATCATCATCATCATCATCATCATCATCATCATCATCATCATCATCATCATCATCATCATCATCATCATCATCATCATCATCATCATCATCAACATCATCAACATCAACAACAGCATTACCTTCATTGAGCCACTTGCGGTCCTGCTTGTCGCGGTCTTGGAGAGACGTGAACCACATACCCAGGGCTCCGATGAGCCAGCTGAACTCGTCGCCAGCGATGGTGCGCAGCCATCGCGCCGGCGTGGCGCCGTCGGAGATCGAGTCGAGAGCGCTCTGCAGCTCGTCCGTCATCACCACCTCTCCGCGGATGGCGAGCTGGAGCTGCGTGAGCTGAAAGCGCACCAGCACGATGACCTTCTGCAAGCGCTGAATCTCCTGGAAGAGGAAGATGTTGAGTGGCACGCTGAGGCCGCCTAGCTTCTGGATCTTCGCCTTGTACACATCCTCGACGTAGTCCTCCGGCAGGCGCTCGAGGAAGTCCCCAGCCTTCTGGAAGACCACCTCTTCTCGGGAGACTCCCGAGGAGCCACCACCGCCCTTGGGCTGCGTCTCGGAGAGAGTGTTGAACAACGCCTGCACATCTTTGTTACGCCGCGTGAGGTCGGCGTTCGGGTGCAAACCGAAGATCTCGGGAGAGTCGATCTCCGGCAGACGATTGCAATAGGCGCGGTACTCGGTGATCTGCTCCGAGCTGGGCACGATGTACTGAAAGTCGCCGGGAATGCGGAAGATGGGGTTGGGCGGGTTGTAGCGGAAGCCCTCCTCGCAGGTGGCGGGGCAAAGCCACACCTGCGTGTAGGTCTTGAAGAGGTGTCGGTCCAGGTTGTCCGTGATCTTGCCGCCGTACTGAGCCTCGGACACCATGTACTGAAACGTCGGCCACGAGATCGGCCCAGCGTACAGGTGCCTCTCCAGGAAGCCGATGCAGGCGGACAAGTCTCCGTTGTTGTACTCGTACGGTATGCACCAGCCCAGGCTGCCGTAGTTGCGGCGCTCCTGGACGACGCTGTGCAGGAAGCACAGCGCGAACAGCAGCTGGCGCCACTGCGCCGTCTCCACGCGCTCCAGGCGGTCCTGGTCCACCATGACCGTGTAGGACCTCAGGAGCCCCGCCTGCAGCCCCGTGGGCGGGTCGTTGGTGACCTTGGTGGACATCTGCAGCAATCCCAGGGGAAACTCTTTGCTCGGCAGCGCGGTAATAAAGAGTCGGAAGCCGGCGTCGACGCTCTGGTACAAGTTGGCCAAGAAGTCCTCCATCTCCACCATGAGGTCGATGCCCAGCTCGCAATTCTGCAGCAGGACCCACGTGCCGTTCTGCGCCGCGGCCTGCATGGCGCGCTTGGCCACGGGCTCCTGGCCCTCGCCCATGGAGATGACATCCGCCGGCGGCAGCTTCTTCTTCCGGCACAACTGCTCGATAGCCTCCGTGGGGTCGGCGCCGATGGACAGGAGGAAGATGACCGGCACCGTCGCGATCATGCCGTCGTAGATGTCTTCCAACTTGTCCGTCACGGGCTCGACATACTTGACGCCCATCTGCGGCGTCTTGCGGATGAAGTCTTTGGCGCTCAGCTGGCAGCGGTCCATGCGCAGCATGCGCACCACCAACAGGCGGAGGAAGGGGCCGATGTCCTCGTTCTCCACCAGGCGACCCTCGTAGTCCGGCACCGGCTGCGACTCCGGCTCATTGTCCTCGTACCAGTGGCGCCACATGGACTCGTTGGCCGTCATGTCGTTGGGCAGGTTCACGAAGAAGCGCTGCGACTGCGCCAGCTGGTTCACGTTGAGCCAGGCCTCGTTGCTTATCCAAACGAAGGGCTTGCGGCGGACGTTGGCGGGATCCAAGCCAGCGCCGCCCTTCAGCAGGAGGTCGACGTCGCCGCGCGACAGGAGACTCGCCGTCACCAGGATCTTCATGGTCACCAGCAGCACGAAGGTGAGCTTGTCTTTCTCGTACAGGCCGCGGTTGATGTAGCGGTACACCATGTAGGTCAAGGTGTTGGTGATGTTGACGACGCGGGCGGCCACGAGCTGCGCCTTCTCGGCGCGGTCCATGGAGTCCATGAAGATCTCCATGAACTGCGCCAGCGACGTCTGGTACATCACGTTCACATTGGACATCTCCACGATGGCAAAGTACATCACGGCGCCACGGCACGCCACCGGCCGGAACTGCTCGCGCTTCTCGTTGATGTTGGTACGGGTCTCCGCCGCCGACGACAGCTTCTGCTTCACCTCGGCGGCCTTCTCCTTGGTGTTGGCCAGGACGCCGATGAGCTCCTCGTCCTCAAGCAGGTCGCCCTCGTTGGACGTCAGGCGCTGCAGCAAAGAGGCGTCCAGCGCCAGCAGGGCTTTGGTGTTCGAGTTGACCTCCTCGAGGACTTGGTTCAGCCGGTCCTCCAGCGCCGACTGCTCCTTGGAGATGACCTTGCCCAGCAGCTGCTCCTCGAGGCCCTTCTGCGTGACCGCGAAGTCGATGACGGTGGTCTTGGCCTGCAGCTCCGGGCTGAACGTGGGGTTCGGCAGCCTCGTGAGGAAGAAGCAGCGGAAGGCCGGGTCGAAGTCCATCTTCTTGTCGGCCAGTGTGATGAACATCTTCTTGCCCTTCTTCTCGATCTCCTTCTCCAGCAGCGGGTCCAGCATGGGATCGATCTCCGCCTCGATGCCCACCACGATCATGGCATTCCCGTTGCCCATGGCGAACTCCAGCTGGTCTCGGAGCTTCGGGTGGTTCAACGCCGTCACCCCGAACGGCGGCAGGTTGTTCTCCTCGCGCTTCCGGATCCAGCTCAGCGCCTGACCCTGCGGATCGACAAGCAGGGGGAAGCGCTCCGAGCGGGTCACGAGGATGCCGTTCTGGATGCTCAGCGGGTCGGTGGGGAGGCCCTCCATGTTCCAGTCGCCGATGGTCCCGATGTCAACGAGGAACTCGATGACGTCGATCTTCTTGGTGACCGGC
The DNA here is from genome assembly GCA_019677205.1 of Pinguiococcus pyrenoidosus. Lineage (NCBI taxonomy): Eukaryota > Pinguiophyceae > Pinguiochrysidales > Pinguiochrysidaceae > Pinguiococcus > Pinguiococcus pyrenoidosus. Next base: position 9,883 of record JAAMXY010000417.1, on the reverse strand, counting down.
ACGCTGCGGCTGACGCAGTCCGCCACGAAGTTCTCGTTGATGAGGTACGCGCGGAACTCCTGGTTGAAGGGGCCGCAGTAGCTCACGAAGGCGCAGGTGACGGCGCAGTCGCCCACGAGGCGTCGCTTCTCGTCGGCGAAGTTGTTGGCGTCCTCCGTCCATCGCGCCTGCTCGCCGGACAGGCCCTGGATGAGCGCCGACGCCTGGTTCATCTTTCGCTGGAGAGAGGCGGCGCCGTCCTCGATGCGGCGCTTCTCCGCCATCTGCGCGTCGAACATGGCTTGCAAGGAGTCCAGCTTGGCTTGGCAGGCCTCGAGGCGCGCTTCGGCGGCGGCGAGAGCCTTGTTGGCCAAGTCCATCTGCCCCTCTGCGATGGCGAGAGCCTCGAGCTTGGGCTTGACGATCTTGGCGGCATGATGATACTCGGCCATGGCCCGCACCCAGATGCACAGGCCCTGTGCGGCCACCGAGGCGTTCTTGGCGATGTCCTTGTTGAAGCCCTCGAGGTCGAGGATGGGCCGCAGCAGGTCGATGGTCTCCTCGTTGATCTTGTCTTTGCCCACGCGGCCGAATTCCACCACGCGGTTCAGGAAGTTGGAGTCACTGATCATCTTGATGCCGTAGGGCTTGAAGCTGGTCTCGATGAAGGGCACCTCCATGCCCCGCTTGAGCTCCAGGGTAAGGGACTTCACCGGCGCCATTTCCTCCATGAACAGAATCATCACGCCGTCGAACACCAGCTTGATGATGTCGCCCGGGTTGGGCAGCTTCTTGATCTCGCCGATGTGTGCCGGCTTGATGGAGTTGATGGCCGTCTCGGCCTCGTCGACGAAAGGCTGCGCCTTGGCCAGGTCCGCCTCGCACTGGCGCTTCTCCTCGGCGATGCGCGCCGCGTCCTCTTCGCACTTGGTCTTGATCTGCTGCACCTGCTCGCCTTCCTTCTGCGCCTCGGCGCTGGACACCTCGAGGTTGGCCAGCATGGCGTTGGTCTCCTCGGTGGCCTTGGCCAGCTTCACTTGCTCCACCGCCAGGATCTTCTTGAGGGCCTCGACATCCTCCGCCCCGCCCCGCAGCTTCTCCAGGCCCAGGCCGACGCGGCTCTCCTTGTCCTTGAGCTCGTCGAGCTTGATGGCGTAGGCCTTCTTGAAGTTCTGGATGAAGCTGAGGTAGCTCTTGGGCGTCTGGAACACCTGGCGCCGCATCCGCTGAAAGTACTCCTCGCAGGCCGTGGACACCAGGCGGTGCACCATGCCCATGTGCGTGATGAGGCTCTCCTTCTCCTGCGCCGTGCACTCGATGGTGTAGTCCTGGATGAAGCCTCGCGACACGCTGACCAGCGCCTCCTCGGGCCACTGCAGGAACCAGTCGATGGTGGGCACCGCCGTGAGGCCGGGGAACTTCTGCGCCCTCTCCGGGAACTTCGGATTCATGGGACTCATGCACAGCATGATGTGCAGGTTGTCGCGGACGCAGTCGATGAAGAACTGGCGCAGGGCGTCGGTCGTCTCCGTGACGTCGGGTCGTTCCTTGAGGAAATCGTCGCGCAGCTCCGCCGTGATGCCCATGATCTCCTCCTTGGCGAAGAGGCCCGGCACGTCCCCGGTGAGGAGGATGCTGTTCATGAGCTCCAGGAAGACTTCGTCCTTGATCTCGCTCTCGGTGAACAGGAACACCGTCGGCTTGCGCTGCTGCCCGGCGCAGCGATACAGCTCCTTCAGGTCGTCCATGAGGCTCTGCTTGTTGTAGCTCTTGGTGAGCGTGATCTGGAAGCACTTGGCGCGGGAGATGTACGCGCTCAGGCGCGTCAAGCTTTGCTTGCCGCTGCCGCCGACGCCGACGAGGAGGCCCGAGCCTCGCGGCATCTCCATGAGGCGGTTGATGCGCAAGAGATGCATCAGTGCGTCCTCGAACAGCACGAGGTTCATCTGCTTGGAGGGGAAGTCGGAGTTGTAGCGCTCCAGGAAGTACAGGCACCTCTCGCGGATGGCGGCGACGGTGCCGCCCACCTCGTACACCTTGGGCGCCAGCTCGACCAGCACGTCCTCCTCGTCATACACGTCGTCCCGAAGGAAGCTCACCATGTTCACGCCGCCGCCGGCCTGGCTCACCAGCTCGGTCCCAAAGTCCTGCTCCGCGAAGGCGTCCAGCCACTTCTGGAAGGCCGCCTTGTCGTCGTTGTTCGTCAGCTTGTCGGCGAAGACGCGGGTGCACTCGTGCTTCCAGAGGGCCACCATGAGCGAGGCCGGCGAGAAGTGCACCTTGCCCTCGGTGGCCCGTAGGCCACCGGCCGTGGTGATGGTCTCCAGCGGCGTGAACAGGATGCCCTGGAACACGCGGCTCAGGTCGCGCAGGTTGAAGACGTAGTGGAACTTCGCCGGCGTCGGGAGCATCTTCTCCTTCATGCGGCGCCACAGGGAGATGGTGATCTGCGTCAGCTTGCCCACGACCTCCAGCAGCTCGGTGTCCAGGCCGGCGGTACTGGGGAAGCGACCGCGGAGCATCTGACCGTAGATGTCGTTGATGCTGGTGATGCTGGGAAGCACCATGTTGAAGAGGTGGAAGTTGCGCTTGAGTCGGTTGGGGATGTCGTTGCGCCCGCCGCCGGGATGGACCATGGCCGCCATGTACTGCAGGTCCTCGCAGATCTTGAAGTCGCCGCGCTTGTCCTTGTCCAGGAAGCAGAAGCCGTGGAACTCCACGATGAGGCGCACCATCTCCAACGTGGGCTGGTCGCCCCAGGCGTTCTTCTCGGGCATGCTCAGGTCGTCGACGAACACCGTCATCTTCTTGCCGCCCGGCGGGCCGAAGGACTTGCCGCCGCGCTTGTCCAGCTCCACCTCGATGCTGTTCTGGCACATGAAGGGCGTGGTGGCGCTGGAGAAGTTCACCTTCTTCACCACCATCTTCGTGGGGTCCAGCGTCTCGAAGAACATGGACGCCGTGGACGTCTTTGCCGTACCGGACGCGCCCACCAGCAGCACCGGCGTGCCCTTGCCCTGCTTGTGCATGTGCTTGAGGATGTTGAGCGCGCGCGTGGAGTCCATGGTGGGCACCAGGAGGTTGGAGAAGTCCAGCTTGTCGCCGCTTGGGTAGTGCCACTGCGGCGGCACCACCTTGCGCCAGTCGCAGCTCTGGGGGTCGATGTAGTACTCGAAGATGGTGTCGCCCTCCTCCTCCAGCTTGGGCAGCGCCGCCGCGTCGATGTCGCGCAGGTGCGCGTCAAACTTCTGCCGGTCCTCGTACTCCAGCAGCCCAGCGACCGTCCAGCACAGCGAGAAGAGGAAGAGCCGCTCGAGGTTCAGCTCCAGGTCAGCACCGTCGTAGGCGGCGCCACCCTCGCCGGTCATGAGGCCGGTCAGGAGATTGCAGAGGCTGCGGATCTTGCCCACGCGCACCACCTGCATGACTTCCTTGGTGTGGCGAAGCAGCATGTACATGGTGTGCCCGGGGTTGAGCGGCGTGGACTCGCCCATCCACTTCTCCACCAGCTTGCGGAAGATGGACTGCTGCTGCGCGGGGCGCTCGCGGATGTAGGCCTCCATGACGGGGCTCCAGTCCAGGTCGGTCTCGGACACGTAGATGATGCCTGCGCGCGAGACCGTCGCCGGACTGGCGTTGATCAGCGTCTCCACCTCGAACATGAGCTTCACGTTGTCCGTCATGGGGATCCGGTCTCCGTTGGTGATGGTCAGCAGCTTGTTGTCGTCCAGCACGGTGTTGAGGTCTTCGATCCAGATGGCGTCCACCGGGCCATCGCAGATGATCCACGTGTTGTACGGATGCTCGCGGTTGTTGTACTTCTTCCACATGGCGGCGAAGACGCCGGTGACCCACTCTCCTGACAGCGGATCCACCTCTCCGTACATCTCTTGCGCGCGGATGGCCTTGGGGTTCAGGCGCGTGTCCTTGTGCTGGATGCCCATGGTCTTCTCGAGCGCCTGGCGCAGGTTGCGGAAGATCTCCGTCTTGCCGCCGCCCGAAGGGCCCACCAGCATGATGCCGTGGCGCACGAGCGTGATCTCGTACAGCTGGATCAGCTTGCCCACCCAGTCGCGGTGGTACACGAGCTTGTTGCCGGCCACGATCTTCTGCAGCTCGGCCTCCAGCCCGGGGTAGGTGCCCTTGGGCGGCGGGTTATCGCGGAGGCTGGGGAACAGGTCCTCCAGCAAGGAGAGGAACAGCGGCACGTCCTGCGCTACCAGCTTACTGAGGTTCATGTCTCGGAGCGTGCGGTACATGAGGAAGGCTTCGGGCTTTTCCAGGTTGTCGCGCTTGGTCTGCCCCGCAGTGCGCAGCACCGCGAGGATGTTGCGGAGGCCCCAGTCGTAGTGCTTCTGCGCGGACAGCTGCTCCTTGGCCGTGTTGTACAACACGAAGAACTTCTGCGCCAGCAGGTCGAACTCCGAGTAGCCCACGCTGCAGAGCTTGACCTTCATGATGATCTGGAAGTCGGGCACCATCATGGCCACGCCGCGGAACAGCGCCTTGAGGTTCTCCGGCAGCTCCTGCCGGCCGGCGTAGCCGGGGTTCATCGTGATGAAGAAGCCGCACACGGGCTTCAGCACGACGTTCTGCGGGTCGCCCGGGAACTGGAAGGTGGCCACGCCGGCCTTCTTGGCGTTCTGGATCGACAGCACCTGCTGCGCCACCACGCTGAGCACGGGCAGCAGGATGCGATTGAACTCGTCGAAGCAGCCCCAAAGCCCCGCTTGGCAAAGACCCTTGAAGATCTTGCCGCAGTCGGTGTATCGCATCTGATCCGTGCAGTTGGTCACCACGACGTAGATGCCCAGCGTGCGCCCCAGATCCTTCACCGTCTCCGTCTTGCCCGTCCCCGCCGGCCCGGCGGGAGCGCCGCCAAAGTACATACCCAGCGCCTGCGCCAGGGTGATGTAGCAGCGATCCGTCAGCGGCGTAATCACAAGTCTCTCCTTGCTGCCCAGGTACTCGAATTGGTACTGGAAGTCCACGTCGGTGATGGCGATGATGGCGGCGCCGTTGGGGTCCACGTCGTCGGCGGCATTGGGGCGGTAGTAGAAGCGCGCCTGCTTGAGCCACTCGAAGTCGTTGGGGTCCGAGATGCGCTTGGCGCGGAACAGCCCATTGAGGTAGTCGCAGACGTCCCGCTGATGCACGTGGATGGTGACGAGCGTCTCGATCTTCTTGCGGTTCACTTTCGGCCCCAGGTCTTGCAGGCACCACGACGACAGCTCTCTCAGCACGCCGAGCTGCCGCTGCTGCATCTCTTTCATGGCGTTCTTCTTGATCCGGCACTGTTCCAGCGCTTGCTGAACGTCCGCCGTCCAGAGCAGCTGGATGCCAAGCAACGCGAACTGCGCGATGGCGCCGTCCACGTATCCTCGCAGCGCCGCCACCTCGCCGGCCATGCCGTCGATCTGCGCGGCGCAGCTGCGGCAGATGTCTTTCATGGTGCGCTGCATGTCGTAGAGTAGCTGGCTCAGCCAGTCCTCGATGTTCCCCTGCGCTTTCACCGGCGTCGTGAAGGGAATGACTTCGTGGCCTTTCCCCCCATCGCCGTGGATGCGGCGGATGATGTGCTTGTCGCTCTTGTCGTGCTCCACGTAGCTGATGGCGTCAAAGACCTTTTCGTAGTGGGCGTTCATGGACAGCGGGTCGGAGCCCTGCGACAAGATGATGAGCAGCGAGGCGTCCGACACGAAGTAGAAGCGAGGGAACTTGTTCTGCTTCTGCTCCAGGTAGCCCTTGAGGGAGCTCTGGCAGCGCTCCAGCTCGGTGTACATCACGGGCAGCGACGTCTTGAGCACCTCGTTGCCGCAGCACTCCACGACGTTGCCGGTCTCGAAGGCCTTCTGCATGATCTTCACCCAGTCCTTGTCCACCTTGGCGAACTTCTTGGCCTCCATGGGCATCTCCTTCATGATGTCGCCGCCCGTGAACACGCTCTCCAGCGACGCCCACATCTGTTGCACCTTCATCCAGCGCTCGAGCGTATCAGAGGTGTCCGACAGCAGCTGCAGCAGTTCCTGCAGGTCCTCGCGGAACGGGATGCTGTAGCGCACAGTGATCATCGTCTGCAGGTTCAGCTGCGCCTCCTCGAGCTCCTCCATCACCGCGCCGTAGGCCTTGATGGTGTATACCGGTCGATCCTTCCACGGCGCGAACACGAAGCTGCGCTCCTGCCAGACCGCCTGGATCTCCAGCAGGCTGTGCTGGATCTTCAGCTGCTTGTCCGCCGAGTCCGTCACCTCCTCGATCTCCTCGGCGAAGCGCTCCATCTTGATGTCCAAGAGCGTCTGCAGCTTGAGCTCTCCGTCCAAGTCGAACTCCGTCTTGGTGATGCTCATGACTTCCTCCCAGTGGCGCCGCATGATGGACGGCTTGCTGAGCTCCTGCAGCAGCGGCAGGACGATTTGGAAATCCTCGATGGCCTGCTTGAGGTCCAGGTAAGCTTTCCATTCCCGCAGGCGCTTGGGCATCTTCTTGCAGCGGCCGCTGAAGGTTTCCATCTTGTCGGACCAGTCGCCGATGTTGGCCTGGACCTTCGTCCAGCCCACTTCCCTCCACTCGTCCAGCGTGTCGATCACGTCGACGTACAGGGAGAACAGGCGGTCGCAGAGCTCCACGTCCTTCTGCGTCTGGTCCAGCAGGGGATACTCGGTATGCGGCAAGGCGAACAGCTCTTCGCCGCCGCGGTAGAGCTGGTACTTCTTCTGGCGCAGGAAGAGCTCTTCCTTGAAGCGCTTGAGGCGCTCGTTGGCCTCTCGGGCGTCGATGCCTCTGGCGCTCGGCCCGTTGTGCAAGAACTCCTGGCGGAACACCACGACGTCCTGGGTGAAGTCCTTGACGTCGCGCAGCAGGTTCCGCTTGAAGGCGTTCTGCGCCAGACTGAGCTCGGAGGCGCGGCTCCCGGCCTTCTCGATCAGGCGCTTCCAGTTGGCGCGCAAAACGGTCTTCTGGTCGATCTCCTTCTGCGTCATGAAGCCCTCGGGCAGGTAGAAATCCAGCAGGCGATACATGTTCATCACCGGCTCGATCTGCATGTCGATGCCCGACTCGCGCTCGCGGATCTCCTTGAGCAGCGCCATGATCCAGCCCAGCGTGTCCAGGTCGTTGACCTCGTAGTGCAGCTTCCCGGTGGTGGAGCGGATGTACTCGGTGAGCTCCTCCAGCTCCTGGCGCGCCTGGACGTGCAGGTTGTGGCAGAACTTGAGCTGCCACTCGTTGGTGTGCTCCTTGAGCTGCTCCTTGAGGTTGTTGGTGTTGAGGCTGAGGGCGCCGATGTTGTGGATGCTGTGGATGGCGTCGATCTCGCTCTTCACGTTTCCAAAGTGCCGCAACCGACCTTCGTAATCCTCCAGCGTCGGCCTCTTGTCCAAGAACGCCTTGTACGCCTCGTCCTTGTCGTCCTGCCAGACCCAGTCATACTTGGAGAACGACTCCAAGTACTCGCTCACCGTGTTGCGGATGCCCTGCACACAGCCCGTAAGCAGCAGTGCCACACGCACGATCTCGATATCCTTCGTGATGCGCTCGAAGAACGTAGCCTTTGGCCCCGCGGCGGCGCTCGCGGAGCCGCTGGTGTCCCAGTCCTCCACCGTCTTGAAGCACCTGAGGATCGCCTGCGCCGACTTGTTGATGCATTGCTGGATGCTGTCCAGGGACGGGTAGAGCACGACCTTGGGCGGCGCCAGATGGACGTCCACCTCGAAGAAGGGCATCTGAAGGAAGAGGAAGCCCGTGCCGGCGCGGGAGCCGATGCGGCGCTTCAGCGCGTTCATGGAGGACTTGCCGCAGTGCAGCAGCGCCTGATAGATGAAGTGGTTGTAGTGCTTCTTGAGCTTGTGGACCTCCCCTTCCAGCACGCTCTCGACGTGCGCGTCCAGCGGGTACGACTCGATGATGTGCACGAGGTCCTCCACGGCATGCTCCACCTCGATGTTCTTGCCCTGGAGCAGCAGAGACATGTCGGCGATGTGCGCTTCCTGCATGCGCACGAACTCGTCGACGCTGAAGGACTGGTGCTCCGGCAGGTCCACCAGCAGCGTCTTCGAGACGGTCTTGAGGTTCTGCTCGATGCGGTTCTCGATGATGTCGTTGGTGTTCTTCACCAGCTCGTCCAGCTTCTGCAGGCCGTAGTGGACGTTGGCCTTGTACGCGTCGATGTTCATGGACGTCCAGGTCAGCGTGATCATACCGGGCCGCAGGCGATACTCCATGTCGTTGAAGTGGGGCCGCAGCACCATGGCCGTGACGGGAATCACCTGCGTGACGATGCGGTCGTACTCGGTGAGCGCCCAGTGCAGGTCGTTGTAGTGCTTCTTGAACTTCTCCTCCTGGAACAGCGCGATCTTGGCGCTCTCCGGTACGTCGATTCCCATGCGGTCCAGGCACTTGGCCTCGCGGATGAGCTGGAGAATCTCCTCGTCGAAGTTCACGTACAGCTTGCCGTCATCGGGGTGGCGGATGATGAGCGTCGCCTGCAGGCCCGCCTTGGCCTGCTCGACGCTTTGGACCCAGGCCTGGTACCAGAGGTACTCGAACGCCACCAGCGTCCGCGCCACCTTGTTGTACGTCTTAATGATCCGCTTGGCGTCCTTGCCGGCCAGCACGTTCTGGTTGGACTCGAACTGCTTCATGGGCTCCTCGATGCGCTTCAGCAGGTGTCGCGACCACGTGATGTTGCCGCTGACCGGAGGCAGGTTCCGCGGGATGGGCGGGTCGTGCTTCTGCTTCTCATAGAGCTGCTGGATCTGCTCCAGCTCCTGGCCGTAGTTGAGGAAGATGATGTTGAGCTTGGAGTCCAAGTCGCTCTTGAGCGACTCGCGCTGCAGGATGGACTGGAACTTGTGCAGCAGCTTGAGGCTGTGCTCGATGGACGTGATGTTCTCGAAGCTCTGGTTGATGAACTGCTGGAGGCTGCCCTCCAGGTCGCTGATCTTCACGTTGAACTCGACGTAGTCGCGGTCGAACTTGTTGTTGTGGTAGTCCAACAGGTTGTGGCGGCGCAGCTGGAAGTCCTTGACGATCGCGTGGAACACGTCGATGAGCTCCTCGATGCCTTCCAGCTTGTTCTGGCTCAGCGAGCGGAACTGGTCGATGGTGCTGAACATGTCGATGAGCTTGATGATGCGGCGGCAGAAGAGATTGAACTTGCCGAAGATCTGGTCGGCCTCGAAGTCGAATTGCTTGCCCTTCGGGTTCTGCTGCAGCTTGCGCTTGGTCAGCCGGTACTGCTCCTGATACGCCTCGTTGAGCTTGAGGCACGCCTCCAGCTGCCGCACCAGATCCTGCGGGTCCTTCTCCCACAGCGTCTCCACGTCCTCCCCGCCCGTGATGGTGTCCTTGCAGTTGCAGATGATCTGATCCGTGATCTTGGCGAACAGCTTGGTCATCCTCTCGTCCGTGTTGTAGTACCTGGCGATGGTGTGGATCATCTTGATGGAGTTCATGAGCGCCGGCAGCGTATCGATGATGCTGAATGGCGAGCCGCTGTACAGCGGCTCGATGAAGCGCTCGAGCGTGAAGAGGTACTTGACGTTGTCCTTGGCCTCGTTGGCCGCCTCGGTGATGTGGATGTCGATCTGCTTCCAGCGCCGCAGCAGCGCGATGATCTTCTGCTTGGCCGGGTCGGCCGAGTTCTTGGTGAAGGTGGACAGCACGGCGATGACGGTCTTGCAGTCCGGCCGCTTCACCTGCTCGGTGATGGACGTGAGGCGCTGCATCCGATTGCGCCAGTACTCCAGCTCTCCGCGAGGCCCCACGTCGTCCAGCAGCTCGGCTTCCGCGCCGCCGAGAGGCGCGTTGAGGTACTGCTCGATCTGGTCGCACCACTTCTCCAGCAGCTGCTCGAACTGCGCGATCATCTCGGGCTCCGCGTTGGCGCGCTGCGCGAAGCTGCGGA